>OMOW01101705.1:0-10066 GCA_900312555.1 Lamprogrammus exutus | reverse complement strand
ACGCTCTTCCGATCTTTAGGGACTTTTGATTAACCTTTTAAAAATGCACTTTAACTTTTAATGGACAATAATGGCAAACACTAAGATTTCAATTGTGTTGTTAGTTAAAATGCAAACCCTAAGTAAAAGAAATGCCACTAAATTCCAAATGTAATATAAGGGCATGATATAAAGATTGAAACCCTTACAACTTCAAATCTCACCTGCACAATAATATAATATAATTAAAATATTTATAGTGGAAATTGACCCAATGGTTATTATACATACTTTAGTTATCAGACAGACACACAATGTTTACTTGCAAAATTGTTTTTTCAGTTTGATGTATATTAGAAGTTAGACTACCAGTACATTTTCTTATCTTTGTTTAGTTTATTGATCTTGTAGCCTGGATGGTTTTCCAGTTATTTCCAAATTACTTGTAAGAACTTTTCCCTCCAAACTGCTGTCTGGGTGTTGCTAAAAGATAATAGGTGCTGTCTTTGTTAATGAGTGCTATAGAAAAACAGTTATATTATGTGCCAAGGTGTTTAAGGCTGATGGGTATGTAATGGGCACTAGTGTTCACTTGCTTTCAAAGAAGCCTAATATCGAACTTCCAGAAAAATTGATTGGGATCAAAAAGGGAAATCAGCATAAAGCCTAAATCAGGCTCCATCTCAATATTAATTCGATTTTTCGTCTGAATTTATTGTAATGGACAATTGCATTGATTGTCTTTTACTGTCTCAAAGCTAAATTCGTGGCTTCCTGTTGTTTTGTTTTTTTTATCTACTCCAGGGATACACGGAGGAGTGCTAATTAGAAGTTGGCTGATTGCAGAAATAAATTCAAGCAAATAGTTCTCCTTTGGCTCTTAGTAGTTTGTTTTGACTGTGAGATTTCTGTATGTGTGTGTTTTTTCTTGATTCTCATAAGACTCATTAAAGTGTGCAAATTTAAGGAAGGATTGTCATTTTGAAATCAGCATGTTAACAATTCTGTCCTTTGACAAGAGTTAACAAATATTGATTATATCGGGGCGCATTGAAGCATATATTTGAATTACACTTTAACCGACAGAGCATTGTGTTAGTCAAACACCTTGTGCTCACTTGGACACCTATAGTGCCAACAGGGTCTGAGTGTAAATGTAAAATTTGGAACTTATTTTTGGTCAGCTGTATGTTTTTAGCTGCCTCACGAAAGGAGCAATAATAATGCAGTAAACTGAACTCAGTAGAAACATTTATGCATACTGGCCTCCGATGTTCTCCTTGTAGTGTATGTTCCTGTTTTCACTACCCACACTTGAGCTAGATTAGGCACACTTAGCCAATCAGGATCTGGCAGGCACTAACTCTTGGAAGTGATCAAGTGAACTCCTCTCAGTCAGGTGTGGGTGAAGCAGGGAGAAATAGAAAATACATTGCCATTGTCACACTAGTGGTGAAGTTTTGGAAAATCTAATCTTATAGTTTTTTTTTCATTTCCTCCACAGGAAGATTCAGACCCTCAGATCCATGAGAGCCTGAGTATTGATAACACTCTTTGGGCCAGCACTATTGTGGCATCTGGTAAGTGAAACATTTATTTCCAGAATGAAATAGGTTTTATTCACCTTTGCAGAATGACTATGTTCAAGTGTCATGTCAGTCAGTAAATATTCATGAAACCTAGACTATTTACTTTCACATCATTCACTTTATGATAAAAGTGATTTCGGTAATGACCTTTGATACCTGTGGCGTAGATTTGTTTAGAAATTTCACTATGTTGTCTCGAGAAAAACTCAGAGAATCCTACAGTTCAGGTCATCCTCCCTTGCTCCAGCTAAACAATTCCCCACAGAAATGGTTGTGTCAGTTGAGAGTGTATGTGACGCTCTGAGTGATGACCACACCATTGATTTGCGGTGTTGCACTCCCCCTGGCCTGACCTTGACCAGAAGAACACACCCTCACACCCTTACATCATCTCTGCTTGGGAATGTCATTGCGTCCGAAGAGAGCCTGTCCTTGACAAACACTTGAACGTCTCTACAGTGGAGTCCTGATCACCGTGCATCCATAGTCCAGTGGTGACAAAAGAATTAGTTGTCTGCATATTTAAAAGGAAGGCAGCCTACATGCCGTGCCACACACCGTTTGCCACATTTAAATTTTTCGATATTTTTGACGTTTAAAGTCGAAGAGCTATTCATTATTTTTCTCCTGTAGCTGCTGCCCCCCACACCCTTTTGCTATCCCTTTTCCCACTATCCTCGTTTTGTTTTCTATTCATTTTTTACTTTCTCCTTTGCCACCTTTATAGTTTTGGGATTTCAGAGGATGTATTCAGGTTTATTAGTACCCTTGCTCTCCCATTAAGCTCATTTAATATTAATGACCCATTAATCCTATGTAATAAGGCCACCGTAATGAATTGGCAAATAAAGATGGCAGTGTATTGATCAAGTTTTATGAGCTTCCATAGGGTGGCTGAAGGCCCTGAGAGTCTAAGCGTGTTAAAGCCGCGTCCATAGGGGAGAGTGGCAATGAGACAGAACTGCCTCGGCTCAGCCTTATTGTGTTTCTGTGCATGCAGTTCATCTTACTTGACCAAGATGAGTGTGTGCATGTGGGATTGTGTCAGTGTGTGTGTGTATGAGATGATGGTGGGGGTAACTTAATGAGCAGCATTACTTTCCTTGTCTCTCTCCTTGGCAGGCACGGTGATAGGGGTGGTGATCTACACAGGCAAAGAGACCAGAAGTGTACTGAACACGTCGTATGCCAAGAACAAGGTGAATACTTTTTTTGTTTTGTATTTCTGTAGAAACTGTCTGTGTTCTGTGATTTGTAAGGCTTATTGCTCACAGATGAATGTACTGAAAGAAAAGGTGATGTATTTTTTACTTTTCTGGATTTAAAAAATGTAATTTTGAGTAAAATGAAAGAAAACATCATCTCTCAGTAGAATAGTGGCTGTTTAGTATAACATGCTTGATAACACAGAGACACACCAAAGAACCACTTCCAAATTCATTCTGTGCACCTTGATCGGTTTGCAATATTTTAAAACACATTTAAACATGGGAGTTTTAATTTTTCACCCTATTCAGATCATAGAAATACAGGTTTAATTTGCTTATTCCAAAAAACAATAATTTGAAAATATTGAAGGCCTGTGAGATGCCGTAGCTGCAGAGGGTGAAACACTCCACAAAGTAACACTTTCTTCCCTCCACCTCTAATCACTAATCAATCACCATGCTGAGATGGTTTTTTAACCTTGACTTTCTAGATAAAGTTGGACCTGTCAATGCAAAAGGTCGGCCCCAGTTGCTAATTAACCAAAAGGGAAATTAACTAGCTGAGGATTTAAATGACATTTTCAGCAGAACGTTAATCCCACAGAATCCCCATTGAGCGTTTTGTCCCCAGATTGTGGAGATTAATGAAACTTTTATTCTAAATATAAGAAATCACCTGGAGGATCATTGGACTAGATAGGCATGGTCAATTGATAGAAGCGGGCATTGGCGAGATCTTAGAGACAACATTTTGGCGAGAGAGCAAGGCTATCTCTTCCCTTAAGTGACACACAGAGTTCTCACCTATAACTGTCTGCTCGTATAAAGCTCTCCGTGGCTCAGCGTAGCCCCCCCCCTCCCCCACTGCAGCACAGTTTTGACACCAGTGTCTTTTAATAAGAACGCTGATGTGGCCGGTCGAACGGCGAGGGCTGGTGTTTTGTGTAAGCTCCACAGTTGAGAGGAATTCAATATTTCAAGGAGATGATGTCAGAAGTGCCAATATAGGGAGTGGAGATTGGGGGAGAAAGTCGATACAGTGCGGCTAAAGTCGCAAGAACGTTTTGGCCTCATATAATCTGTTGTGACACTGGCCAGGACAATGCCTGCACTTGATCAATCTGACAGGACATCAGACATAGATTCACTCTTTGTCTCAGTATTGTTAGACGGACCTCTGTCTGAGGAAAGAGACGGAACAATGTCATTTGACAAGAGGCCGTTTTTCAATAAAGATTCTCTTGGAAGTTGTCCAAGTCCAAATACTCTATTACTCTTTACATTTCTCTCAAACAGTTATACTTGAAAAAAAACAACAACTGTTTTCTCCAGAATTGTCACTGACATCCTTGATTTGCCTACACACCACACGCATTATACAAAATACTGCTTACTGACTGAAGTTGTGATATTCTTTTGGTTTTATGTCATGAATATTCATGTCCCACAGCTGCGGTTCTTCATCAGATTTCACACACATGCTAAAATACAAGCCACACAGGCAGATCGAATCATTTCTTTCACTTTTTAATGGCTTGGAGATGAATGGAGTAAAATATGCACTTTTATTCATTGATAGCATCTTTAGGTTGAGGTAATTGAGTCCTTTTTCCCCCTTGACTGAATGAATAATGACTTCATCTGATCCCCGTCAAGCCTTGGAAAATTTAGACTAGCCATTGTTCAAGCAGAAGGGGATCCTTTGCTTTTCAGGCATGCACTGTGCTCTCTGTCTTAATTTTTCTTCATTTTAATCCACCCAAACCCCCTATTTTTCTCAATAGCTCAACCATGAACCATGTAGTGAGGCACTGGGGTGGGGAGATACCCACCCGCTCCCCTTACCCTTCCCCTCTCAGCACTCCGCTACCGGGAGTTTAACAGCAACTGATAAATCAGTCACACTGGTCTCCCAGCTCTCCCAGTCCTCTGGGGAATGGGGTTGGTGGGGGCTCAGGCAGTGGAGGAATTCTCCTGCTTTTTATACGTGCTTGCCCCCTCCCCTCCTTTTCAGACCAGCTCCTTTATATGAGGGAGGAGAGATGTTATGTTCTGCTGTTTTTGTAAGCGTGGTGCGTCAGATGAAAGCCCTCTGTGTACAGGGCTTTGCTGTGAGCCCTGCCAGAAAGGGGAAGGGCGCTTCTTTATTTGACATCTTTTTCCCACATGCTCCATTGGCTGGGAGATACACTCGAAAAATAAAAGAAAACTCTGACCCTTTTTTTCAAAGAGAGCCATCTCAATATGGGAACTTTCTCTATTTTTGAGGCCTTTTGACCTTCGACGACAATACTTCAGCAAAATAATGCAGCTTGTGGTTTACCACAAAATAGTGCCACCAGTAAACTCATTTATGGTGCGCTCACAGTTGGCATGATAAAAGCCCGCAGCTAAGAACGTCTTTCATCAGCTTTGTTTTTTGTCCCTGTGGAGCATATTGTAAGGTTTAGGTAGCAGATGGGAACGCAACAATGAGTCTCAACAAGCATAAGTTGACAGAAAAGATGTTTAGTTGCTTAATCAACAATCTGTACTTAATTTTGCAAGTTTATATTTGTGTCTTTGTGTGTTATTGAAAATGACTACACTTCTGTGATGATCAAAGATACAAAATACAGCTTTTCACTCTATAGTTATGTATGACCTATGGTCAAAAGAAGTAACAGATTTGACTTTTAAACTGATAGTAAACAATACATTTTCCAAAAATCTGCTATCCGCTACATGGGTAGGATAACGATCACAATTTATTTAGTAAGAATTGCTTGTCTTAACTTCTGAGTTCTTGTCTCCGTAGGTTGGCCTGCTGGACCTGGAACTCAACCGCCTTACCAAGGCCCTGTTTTTGGCCCAGGTGGTTTTATCTGTTGTCATGATAGCGCTGCAGGGGTTTGTGGGTCCTTGGTTCCGCAACCTTTTCCGATTTATTGTGCTTTTCTCCTACATCATCCCCATCAGGTACTTCATTTGACTTTTCATTCTTTCAGACAGCATTGTTGTTTGTTCTGTTGTTCTCTATGACCACAAACAAACAATCATGACAGGACAGTGATATTTCTTTCAGGGAGAACATGTGGCCTCACAATGGAAAAAATTAAATGTACCGGAAGAAATCTGGAAGCGTATGTTTTTATTTCAAAGTTGCTGCTTTTTAGCATCACATGTTTTTCATATGTGTAGCTTGCGTGTAAATCTCGACATGGGGAAATCCGCCTACGGCTGGATGATCATGAAAGACGAGAACATCCCTGGCACTGTTGTAAGAACCAGCACCATCCCTGAAGAGCTGGGTCGCCTGGTCTATCTACTGACAGACAAGACTGGTATGAGTGCAAACACTTAAATACTTGGTATTTATTTTGAATCTTTCATTCAAAGCGCAATCTGATCTGAAGTGTGTGACGATACTGAGAGTGTGGGTTTCAGTTGATGGCAAAGCATTGTTATCCAACGGAGGCACAATCAGTATCAATGTTTTCTGAAACAGCAGCAGGCCATTTGGACCACGAAAAGTATATATTTTAATCTCCTTATTATATTAATATGCTTTTGATTTATAGATATTATGTTTACAGTTACTTTATGCAGTGGCTGTAGCACACTTTTGCTTCTTGGTCTGTGTTTGGCTAGCAAGTGTACATAATATGAAAACACTTTTTGCATTGCGTACCCTATAGCAGCCAGGAATGCATATCAGGTGTTGGGTGGAATTGATATTTGAAGACAATATTGCTAAGGAGCACAACACATAAAGTGAAACAGGATGTCACTATTATAAAGCGTGTTCGTCAAACACAATACAACAAAATACAAAGTGCTTATACAGTGCTGCATCATTTCATGTAGAAATTAAGCCACTTTATTCCAGGACAGTCAACATTATAAAGTAAATTAAAGATCCAAGGAGAAAAGGTGACATTTCCAGAAACCTGCAGAACCTCCAGAAAATGTTAATGCCTCCTTAAGCTTTGCACATTTCACTATCTTGGTCTGATTTTCTTATAACAAATGGGTGCTCTTTACTAATGCCAGACATAGTATCAGCGTGATAAACTCCTAACATGCTCCTTTGTCCTAACCTGCTGATCGAGGTAGGAATAGATTAGCTTTAGGGCCTATTTATTTAAGTTGATAGTTGAAACGCATAGAAGGAGGAACAAACAATCAATCCATTAGAATTTGTTAACCCCGCGGCTCTACTGCTTTTCAAAGGTAGATGCCCTCTAATCTGCTTTACGCTATCGGCACGCATTTTGGCAACCTGCATCAATTAAACAAGGCCATTAAACTTTAAGTTTTTTTGTGGTCGTTGTTTCGTTGTTTACTCAACAATTACTCAGTGTTTTTGTATGTAATGTTGTGTCTTACCTGTTAGGCCTGATGCAGTCCATGATCAGATTAGGTCAGCGCGAAAGCAGTCATACCACCTTGCAGATCCCATGATGCGTTTTAGTCAGTTACGTATGGACAAACACTATACCATCCGTGTGTGTGTGTCTGTATTTCTAGAACAGATGTTTGTAAGATACTGAACAGTTGTTTTTACTTACGTTGTTGGTTTATGACGTCTCAACTGGTCTTGTGCACCGTAGGAACTCTGACCCAGAACGAAATGATCTTCAAGCGGCTGCATCTGGGAACAGTGTCATATGGCACCGACACCATGGACGAGATACAAAGCCACATAGTCCAGTCATACGCACAGGTGAGTCATCTTCCTGTGTAATCCAGTATGTGAGTAAGTAAATTATACTTACTTACTTGAAGTCACCAGTTACCAATATATCAAACCCCATGAGTGTCCTCGGGGTTCGATACTGACACTGAACCTTTACGAGAGTTTTCCTGCACCTTTACCTGTTTTGTGTATGCAAAACGGATATAGATACAATATTTGTGACTGGAATGGGAATGGGAGCACTGGATTAAGAATAAGTATTTCCCTCTTTTTTCCCTGCTTATTCCCACCTCTCCCTGTATGTCTATTTAATCTGTTTTTATATTTAGCTAAGGATAAGGTTTCCGGGAAAGGAGCCCATATTGTTCATTCATCATGTGTCCCTAAACTACTCACTGTACTGTAAGCAAGCATTTCCTCACTGGGTGGCTGGGATCAGATCTGGCTGCAGTCTTGACAGAATGATATTGTTCACTCTCCGCCAGCTCCAAACAGCTGGTGGATGCTGCAACCATCTGCCCCACACCCTTATTTGTAATCGCGGCAAATGAAAAATGACTGGCCCTTTTAGCGCTGCACAGCCTAAGCAGGCCGGAGCAGCCATGCCTCTGTCCAGCTGATTTGCATTATGCTGTTACTGTTTTACTCAAGCTCACTGACACGTTGAGATGTTACATAAAACAAGAAGCTGTAAGTATTTTTGAAGAAGTTAACAGTTCAGGTTTACTGTCAGAAGGCATTTATTTGAACAGATTAGCATAAAGTACAAAGAATTCAAAGCTGATTCATTACAGTGGTGATGGTGCAACCAAGTGGCTGCAGCAACTGCTGAAGATTGTCATCCTGTGTCCCTACAGGGGTCGCTTACACCCCTCCTTCTTGACTGGCAGGTCTAAGGTTAATAATAAGCTTAAATCAGATGCTCCAGTAGAGCGCGTCAGCCCCTGTCAAAGGCAGCTGGCACAGTGGGATGTCCGTTCGCCACCACATAGTTAAATTGATGGTTGTTGTCAGAACAGCGGAAGACACAAAAGGCTCCCAAACCAGATATGACATGATAAAGATGGTGATGCAGCATTTCCCCTTGCTGTGTCATTTAGTGTGAAAGGGGGATGTCAGAGTGAATTGGCTGTGAGTACAAGATTAAATCTAATGCTTCTGGCAGGATTCCTTTGGTCATGGGATAACTGGAAATGTTGTAAGCTTTGAAAATAATCCTACCCTTGAAAATTTAAAGGACAACTTAAAGGACAGAAATATGGATATTAGTGGCCAATCTTTTATTTTTTTTATTTTTAAGCTTAAATTAAGCAAATTGATATATAGTCCCTTAATTTAGCCAAAATATTCCACCATCCTGAATTCGTCTGCACTAAATTCATGAATGTGTAAATAAAGTAAATATGATTGAAATCACATTTGCGCTCATGCTGGTTGTTGTGTTAGGTGACCTCCCAGCCATCCAATGGTAGCAGTGGTAGTAGCGCCACACCATCCAGGAAGTCCCAGGCATCGGCGCCAAAAGTCCGCAAGAGTGTCAGCAGTCGTATCCATGAGGCTGTAAAGGCCATCGCTTTGTGCCACAACGTCACACCCGTCTACGAGTCGCATGCCAGCGTGAACGGAGAGACCGAATCTGCAGAGGCCGACCAGGACTTCAGTGATGACAATCGCACGTACCAGGCCTCCAGTCCTGATGAGGTAAATATAAAGTGCATATATTGCAATAGTGCATATTTAATCATCTATATTTGCTTACTGAGGATTTACTGCTCTGATAGAACGAAAAATGCAGCTTGATAGCGACCCCAAAGGCTCCTTTTGCTGTCTTTCCAAGTAATCCAAGAGTTGGAGCATTGATGAGTATGAGGGTGCTCCTTTAATTTACAGTCCTCTCTAATGGTAATATAGTCTGTTCTGTTATTAGAGAAGTCCTTGGAGAGCACAATACAGGGAGCATTTTTTATCAGGGAAAGTACTGATGATATTTGTTTCAGTAGCTGTTCGTTGGATAGTAAACGGAAGCTAACCTTTCCATACACAAACAAGTTGAAGACCATTGATGTGTTTATCACCCATGTCATGTGAGCAGCATTGTAAAGCTTTGGTGAGACTTGCATACTTTGAGTGGAACCCCCATCTGAGTCTAGCAATCAAAACGAAGATAAAAAGGTGGTGAAAGATAAATCTCAGCTTTCCATTTGGCCTGCCTGTCCTCCCTCTTGAGTTGATGTATATATTTATTTATATCCCTGCACATTCGGCTCTATCTCTCCTTTCTCGTTTGTCTCTCACTGCTTGAATTGATCAATATTTAATTTTCTCTCAGAGACGATGAGAGGCGGAGGTCTGTGATTGTTCATGGAGCTCTCCCTTCCCCTTCTACTATAGTCTTTGTTCTTTTTCTGTCCCCCCCTCCCCTCGTTCTTTGGCTCTCTCTCTCTCTCTCTCTCTCTCTCTCTCTCTCTCTCTCTCCCTCCCTGTCTCCCTCTCCTTGTCACTTTCTCCCTGGTCTCATTGACCGCAGCATCAGATCTTGTCTGGATCTCTGGCTCTGGCTCTGTCCTCAGCCTCTCTAACGTAATTAGCCGTCATTAGGAGATGAAGTGGGC
>OMOW01101701.1:0-28649 GCA_900312555.1 Lamprogrammus exutus | reverse complement strand
CTAAGGACAGCTACATACACACACACACACACACACACACACACACACACACACACACCATTTAATCTTTGTATATAAAGCATTAAAAGAAACACAGCAGACATCACATGTACATGAAAAATGTTGATGATGAACACAGTCTAAAAATATTTAATCAATTCAAATGATTATTGTGTGATAATTTTGATCTTATATATTATCTACATTGTGTGCATGCAAACATGTTCAGCCTTATGACTGTGCTACAAACATGTTGTTCAGGGGCAACGTCAGAGATTTTGGGCCCCACCACTCCAATACTTATAGGTGCACTGTTAGGTGTGGATACTAAACTGTAGCTTTTTATTTCTGATTCCAAACCAAAAATCAGGACTGCTATGCCAACCTGACCCTGAAGGCCCCAAAACCTCATTCTGGCCACAGCTCTCCAAAGATCCAGTACTCGGACGTAGTTGAGTTAGAATCCCTGCAGACGGAGAAGGAAGCAGCAGAAAACGCAGACGATATCTCCACCGTGTCTGATCTGTACGCCTCTGTACAAACTCAACGCAGCAAAACCATTAACGCAGCAGACAGTGGAGATGGATATGCAAACCACATCTGAGAGCAGCACGGCTGCTGATGGTGCTGCTCCACACGCAGAAGCCCTTAATTATGACTGTAATCCTACCTGCTACCACAAGATGGCACTGTTTGTCACTATACCGACAATTACAACCTTTATAAGTGGATATGTTTGTTCACTCTATACATGTATAACTAACTGAACTAATCCTGCTTTATTATGTGTAGCTAAGGTTGAGGCAGAGATTCGCTGCAGTCTTTGACTTAACTGTTATTGTGTAGCTGAAACAGGAAAGTATTTCACTTTTAACTTATTATACATTTCAGTAATTCTCCTATTATTAAATCACAGATGGTATAAATTGATTTTGTCATTTTTATGGATTCTGAAAATATTTCTCAAGTGCCAGCAGATCAGTGTCTGATCAGGTAGTTGATCACCTTGCTGATGACTTAAGTTCATATAATATCACTATCTTGTGATAAGTTAGATAAGATGCTCTAAATAAAACATTATGTAAGAATAACAATTTTATATAATAAGTAACCAAATAGCGCCAAAATATTAGACTTTGCATTATATGATTTCATTTTCATCTATGTGTTTTTCTGTTTGTTTGTTTTTTACTTTCATGTATGTCCTGCGACATGGAATAAAGAGCAACAGACGTGTAAAGTCCATTTTACATTACACACAAAATCATTATGCTTTGTATTCCGTGTTCAATTAGACCATGATGAATGCAAGGTCATTTGAGAGTATATCATATTGTACTTTGTGTGTTCCAGCAACCTTATCTAATTTATGGTGGCGGTGATGATATTTCACAAAGCAGCAATCAGCACTAAAGATAATAAGCTTTTATATGCATTAATACTGAGTAATAGTCGTGTTTTATGATCAATTGTATAACACAACAAACTCCCATCAAAAAAGGAAATCTTACCTTCATTGTGCACAGACTAAAGAGAAATATTAACATTTTAACTATTTTCAGAAACTTATAAATAAGTATTAATGAATAAATACTAATACTTACTGACATTCGTGTACCACTGATGCACCAGTACAGATGAAGATGTAATAAAGTGCACTGTGTCCTGTTACCTGGAACACAGGCAGGTGTTTATCTCGGGAGAGTGAATGTATGATTAATGCTGTGAAGTCAGATTCCTCCTCAACTGTCTAATTTCCTCTATGATGATCAACTGGTGATCAATGTAAAAGCACCCTCAATTATAGCTTAAAATTGCATTCCTCAAAATGTTGAATTATACATTTAAAATTAAAGATGTATATTACGAAGAAATGTAATAGAAAATTATACTTTTACACTCACAAAATGTCACTTAATCTTTGTAATGATAGTATTTCCATACATGAAGTTTCTTTTTCAAAATTTTGATTTGGTTGATTGGAATGCTTGTTACTCTGAGCAAGTAATACTAAAGACATGAAACAATCTATATAAACATTACATTTGTGACACAAGGATAATTATAAATGTTGATTTCGTCTGCTTTCTTGATCAGTTTTTCTTCCAGTGGATACTTCTATGAGCTGTGCATCAATTCAAACAAGATCATGCATAGACAGAGGTCACATGATGAAGCATGAAATTGAATTCATTATAATGTCTCACTAGCAGGAATGATGAAAAAAGCCCATTGTCACGAAGTGAAACAAACAAATTTATTTAAAAAACGACATTAACTCTTTTTGTATCACATAGTGAGCAACACTGCAATATTATGTATTTTCGAATATGTGAAAAAATTAAAGGAAAAAGCATGTGGCGAAAGAGAGAGGTGGAAAAAGTGACACTTACAGCAGTAAAAACCTTCTCATGATAGCATTCACTTGGCATCAATCTTTTATTAGAGGACAAATTTCAAGGTAGGAAAGACACCGGACATCAAATATCTGAGATATCGCGGATGGATTGAGTCCAATTTATGAATTTATGATATCAGCTTAACAACATGAGGTGTCTGCTCATTTAGATGTTTCACATCATTAACGCCAAACAGTTTGTCAGATGAGGAATTATTTCATATCTGCATGAACTATTGTGCATTCTTTGGGTGACTATATGTCTTGTGCTTTTTTGGGAGTACAAAAAAAGTAGATTTACAATGACAGTATTTGTGTGGGTTGGGATGTGAGTTGAGAGAGCCGCTGAAGGGTGAACACTGATCAGAACTTAATCATCCATGGTTAGATAAGGCACAGTGAGGATCAATACTGGACAGTACCAGATAGATACAGGCCGTGTGGTGATTGAAAGACTGACAGATCATTTTGAACTTTGTCTCTGAGAACCCAAATGTTTGCGCAGGCAATCAGTGTCCTGTCAGAGAACGTAAACAACACCTCTTATCTGTTACTCATCATCTCTTCAAGGTTTAATAACCGGGAACACACGTGAACTTCCTCGCTCTTACTTACAAGGTTGAATCGTTGTCATGACAAAATTAGGACAGGCTAGCAGGCTAGTTTGTTTGTAACATTGTACTTTAATACAAATTTTTCAGATATTTCTCGAGAATTACATTTTCCAAACATACCTCATATAACTGAACACATCAAAAATAACTACATAAATAAATACATATTTGAAATGACGTGACAAAATAACAAAGCTATTACATTTAAAAGAAAATATACATGATGAAGTGTTTTCTAGTGAGGCATGCAAGTTGTTTACATAGTTTACATCACAGCATCAGAAGCTGTGGCTGGTTGCCTGCCTCAATCATTGATGCTGAATATTGCAAAATCACAGACAATTTTGCAATACATTTCAAATTGTTTGAAGTATAGACCCAGGCCTGTATATAAAAATTAAGAATGAGAAGTTGAATGCCTTTCAGTAAATCATTTGGAGGGTTTTTATTTCTAACACCATCAAAATGTGTTGTGTGTGAAGCTGCATGTGTCACTTAATATGTAACGCCGGCTGTGATTGCTAACGGCAGTCACAGCATTCTTTTTCCATTCTTTATTAAACCCTGAGCGAGGGAGACACCCTCCCCACAAACCAGTGACATTATCACTTTTCATTACATAATTGAAAAATAGGAATGGATGCCCATGATTGGTTGAGCCTGAATCCATCACTCACTAAACAGGCCTGTGACTGGCTGAGCTGTTTTAATCGCAGCAACTAAAACACACAAGCTTACTTGACAAAATTGCTTGGAACAAACACATAAGCTGTACATTAACACATACTGCATTTTACAATATGCCTGTCTACCTACGTACTAACTTGATTTATTGGATGATTATCTGTGTTACTGATATAAATATGAACTGATATGGATGAATGACAGGTTGCTATAATAAACTTGGTAACAGTTAACAGTGAATATAATGGCTGACTGTGGCCAGATTCAAGTGACAACCTCTAACTCAAATTCTTAGAGAATGTAAATGAAGGATATATTGCTTTCCACGATGGTATTGGTGTCGTTAAAATGTGTATACATAAAAAAGATGTACTTTTCCTCAGCATGCACATTTGTAGCATTTGACATTAAATTCATTTACAATTTTTATGTGCTTCATCTTATGTTACTTTCCACCATGGTCGATAGATTCAGCCATTTTAGGATCACATATGCAGCATCACATAAGGAGTGGTGCATGTTGAATGTTTGTTTTTCATTTGTGGAGTGAGGGTGTGTTTGTTTCTCATAAATGAATAACAACTCATTAGTGAACAAGGATTTGTTGGTTCTGTTTATTAATAATTTGTTCCAAAAATGATTTCTTAAAAATAAAGAACACAGTCTGCATTTTTCATTCATATGCTTACTTGCACATTGCCATTTTTCATATTACAAACCACAAGCAAAAAACAGTTGAAACCCCCCCCCAAACAACAGTTTTGTAGACAGATTAATGTTAGCCCATGATACAAATATATTTGATCTCTCAAACAATCATATTCCTTTTTCTCACAGAATTTTAAAGCTGTGCATACAAGAAGACGGGGTGACAATAATATTTATATCAACACTGACAATTGCAAAGTTTCTGCGTCAGAGACAGAGCTCAGACCTTGGTCATGTCCTTTTGTTCTTTTTCATCAAGGCTCATTTGGTCTTGGAGAAGTGCTGTGCATTCAAAGTCAGAGGGCATGTCGAAGAAAACTTCATCATCAAAGCAACCCTCGTCAGATGGGGACGACAGGAAGGACAGGCTCATGACCAGACCTGTGAGCAGCCCACCAACAGCAGCAGCCGCAATAGTGGAGATGACAGCCACCACTTGGTAGAGAGCTTGTTCCTGGGCACTGCGGCCCAAGCCTGGCTTCAACCCAGGAATCTGCAGCTGCAACTCCAGGAGCTTGGGGTCTCCCTCGGGTGGGGCACGGTGGGAAAATATCTGGTACATGCTGGGCCCGTAGGTTTCCTCATTAGCTAACAGAATTGCACAGATTCCTGCTGTGGATGATATGAGGCCGGTGAGCCCGTGAAGATTGTGAATACCACACTGGTCTTGGATGCGCATGCGTTTGGCCAGAAAGGGGGTCAGGTACCTGTATCCTAAGTAACAGGCAGTACAGCCCATGACACCCAGAGCATATGCAGCTGCAGGGGAGATCATCATGTCCACAGAGGCCCCGACAGTCACACCTCCGGCCAAAGTCACATTCTGGATGTCAGCCATTGTGAGCTTGCCTTTCTTGCTGAACACTGCTGAGAGCGCGAAGGCAGTGATAGTGGATGCGCTTAGACCAATAAAAGTGTGGAGTATTGCTCTGTGTTGGTCATCGCCCTTGAAGGTCAGAGCAGAATTGAAAGATGGCCAGAACACCCAGAGGAACAGGGTTCCCATTACAGACAGGATGTCAGAATGATAGCTAGTGATCGCTTTTGCATGGCCCTCATTCAGGCTTGGGCGGTACAACACAAATGTCGCCCCTAGACCAAAGTAGCAGGCAAACAGATGAATAAGAATGGTTCCACCTGCATCATTTATCCTAATGTATTTCAATACAATCCACTCTGTCACAGCAAACACAGGGACCTCTAACAAAGCCATGACCAGGAGCTGCACAGGACTGGTTTTCCCCAGCACAGCACCAAAAGAGATAAGTACCACAGCACAGGCAAACTCTGCATTCAGCAAGTTGATGACCCCCAGGTGAATTTTACCGTCGTAGTAAAACTGGAAGAAACCTTGCATCAGAATGGCCCACTGGGTCGCAAAGGTCGCTGTGAGAAAGTTGAAGGCCATCCCACTGAAGCCGTAGAATCTGAAGAAAGCCAGCAGGCAACCGAAGCCGATGAAGATCATCACCTGCACATCGGCAAAGTAGGGATAGTCGCGATACAGTGAGTTCTCCATGGGGTTGGTCTGGTTGTTTTGCAGCTTTGCATTGGCATTGTCGTCATATGTGACAAAGACAGCATAAAGAACTAAGAGGACGACCTGTAACACCAGCACCAACACTGGCAGCCGCACCCGTAAACTTGTAGATGTCTTCATGATGGTGCGCAGCTTCATTCAAACAGTTCCGTTGGACTAACACTCCTTTTATACCTATTCAATCTGATAAGAGCAACTACTACACAGGTCTAAAGAGGACAAACCCACAAAGGGCACAGTATTTCAACTCTGCAGTCAGAGCTGGACTTTGGCCCTTCAAATTACTCAAAATTGCCATTTGATGAGGCAGCACTTAAAGATATTATCTGAATTTCTTGTCATTAACTAATCCATAGAAATAAAATAAAGCTCAAAATAACTGGTTTTCAATTAATTTCGGTGATGCAAAGAGAATTCTAAAATTCAACAGTTTAGTTTAGTTTAGATATGTATTTAATATAGCCCATGTCCCTTCATCATTTATTTCAGTATCAGATATCAGCAGATATCTTACTTGCTACTTTAGTGATACTAACTTTACAAAAACACATTTTTTACATGATTTCTTTCCCTTGAAACATGATGATTAATGATATTTAATCTTCGGCAATGTCTTTATTTCAAAATCTCACCAAATAAGTGTGTCAGTGTTTGAACTGCATAGTACAATTTTCTACATTGAAGAAAAAATATGATTGCGTAATTGTAAAATACACAATTGCTGAAAACAAACTCATCATTTCTATCATATATGACTGAAAACAATTTGTTTATTATTAACAATCTAACTTTTATTATTTACATTTGATAACTAAATGTTCAATAAGCATTATCTATACATTTAATTATCTTAATTGTTATATAAATAAATAAATGGGGCTACAAAAACATTTTGTGAGAGAGGACAGAAAAATACAAAAGCCAAGAAATTAATTTTAATGTCCACTATCCACATTAGCTCCAACGCTGACCCGGACATTCAACAGTGATACTGAATTAGATTGTACATACCCAACAAACACTGTACATAGAATCATTCAGTTCAATAGGCAAAGATATGAGTTAATGGAGCTTTGTTTTTGTGTGATCTGCAGTCTGTTTTGTTCTAAATCACTGGAAATGTTTCAATAAAAACCTCAATACGGTCAAAGTCAATATTTATGTAACATACTGTCCATGAGTCTGTGAGCCTGCATCGATCTCAGAGAACTGATGAGAAGAGACATCTAGTGGTTACTCCCATTCGCAAACTGTGTACGTTGTTTGACGATTGTGTGTACGTTTGATAACATAAATGATGTGTCATATGAGATATAAGAGACGCTATATTGCAGTGCAAATAGATAGTGTTAATAAATTATCAGTGCAGTACAACACCTACAATGACACCTGTGACAGGTTCAAAGCTCAAACTCTGACTCTTTTGATCAACGTATTTTCCAAAATCAACTGTTTCACAAAAACTGCCTTTATATCACATACAAACAGAAGTGTCAAAGGCACAATTAGTATATGACATTTAAAGATTCTGGAAATGTCAGCTATAGAGCCCTGAGTTTGTACATTTTGCACATTACATATACATTCAATCTCTCTCTTCTCCCCTCCTCTTGCTCGTCAGTCCTGTCCCTTTCGATCACAAAAGAAATACACTGCATAACAAAGGTTGAGTTTATTAATTGCAACAAAGCAATATGAAGCTCTTAAAGGATGCAATAGTGCTACTTGATAAAACTTTTAGATTTAATTTGTAATGAGAGCAAAATCAAAGCAAAAATAACATCAATTGAAATCGAACACGTGGGCATATATGGATCATTTTAAGAGAGGGGTACGAAATTACTATTAGTACCAATTGTTTTGTATATACACCCACTTTAAAACATTTTCTGCCTTTTCCCCCGTATTTCTGTACTTAGTCTTGGTCTCAGATACGTAGCTAACACTTACTTTTACAAAATATTTGAAAGGAAATCGGTGATGTGCTTCGAAAGGCTTCAGACAGATCTGATTTACAACTTAATGACTTGTGATATTGGATATGCGATGACACTCTTAAATTTGAAAATGTACGACATGGATGGACCTCACTTTGTTATGATGAAAAAAAGGAGAGAGCTCTGCTGACACAAAAATGGAAGCACATTATTGTCTTAAATATTATTGTAGGCAGTAGCATTTTACATTTCCCTTCACTGGAACAAATGCAAAAACAATCCTGTTCCACTCTATTAAAATGATAAGCCAGTGGATCCCCGGTGCTGCTTCTTCAACAGTGCAAACACAGAAGTTATTCACGCCACAATAAAAGTTAAACGTATCTTGTGGAGTCCCATATAGAACTGTGTTTGTTATAATGATGTTAATGCCTTGTAAAAATCTATTTTCTTTGGGTAATAATTTTTTTTACAACACCCTTCACCACATTCTCTAAGCTATACTTTGCGTTACGGGTAGAGATGTTTAAGGGTAAAATATCTTAGGCAAACGCTTCCGAGGGTAAGAGCGAACATATTTATATCTAACTGAACTCATAACGTAATGTAGAGGGCATATTTTAGAGGCTTTTTGACGTGTTCCATGGACCGTGTTCGGTGGTTTTATGGTCTACTACGGATCTGGTGAATGCCAAATATCTAAAAAAAAATCGACTTACAATAAACAATAGTGACCTAGTTCGGAAGCGATCTTCCCTGAAATCATTAAATTTGTAAAATCGCCGGCGTCTCACTTTTATGAACACAGGGTGTCCACATACTTTAGGCCATATTAAATAAACAGCATATTACGCTGAGGCGCGGTGGTGTACTTCCACTATGAAGCAGCAGAGGCAGCAAAGACACAAACTCCTTGAAAAAGAAGAAGAGAAGACAAGCTCCCATGATGCATTGCACTGCCAACGTAGGCAAACAGGAAAATGACAACCGGTGTTTAACATCAGCACCACAGCTTTTCTCCCCCCGTTTATCCTGTTGTCACGGCGTGTGACTCTGTCGTGTTTGCCGTCGCTCCATAGCTGAAGAAAAAGCACCGTGTGTTTACCGGCAGAACCTCTGAAAACTGCGCCCGTGTGGTCCCTTAATCACAGGTAACGGATGAGTTAGCCGCAGCTAGCCTAGCATATAGCTAACGTTAGCGTACTCTGACAGTTCACTTGACGCTAATTTGTAATGATGCAGTTTGATGTCCACTTGATACGTACAATTCACACATTTGAACGCTTTCATAAGGTCGCAGACGTATCGTGAAATAAAAACGTTGCACTCATGTGTGGCGTCTGTAGTACGATGATTAGCGTAAGCTAGCTAGTTGGCTACATTAGGATTGATATGTTGTATTTCTGTTTGGGGGCTTTTCGAGCGTAAATAGTTTTTAGCGTTTGCATCGTTGCGTGCTGTCATTTGAGTTCTTGCGTTTTTCGTGATGGTAGGAATAAAACCGGAGTGCTATTTGCGAAACGTGGCTCTGATTTAGTTGTGGTAAACACTGAAACCGTTAAGAAACATAAATAAAATGGCATCTGATCAATGCATCGGCCTTGCTGTGGTTTTGCAAAACGGATCTAGTTGTTTGGAGTTCCCCAATAATGGCTAAAGGTGGAGGGACTGGTGTCAGAATTATGCTTGCCAGAGGAAAAATAATATGCAAAATAATAGTATGATTTTTCTTGTATATCCACCGGCATATCTGTTTCCCTTATTCTGGTTACGTTGCACAGTTATATAAGTTGTAAATATTTACTTGTTGTGCGAAAAGCTCATATCATTATCAAAAGGTTGTATTTAAAAAGGTTGTGTAGCAAGATGATTCACGTTGTTCCCTCATAGTGATTTTTGGAAAACAAAGTTAACATTTACAAACATAAATCAGAGTCACGTCTACCAAAGGTAGAAATCAGAGCATGGTGTTGTTGGGTTACATTTTTTAGTGTCGGTCCATTGATGCTTAATTCCTTAAAACTTTGTCTGGAAGAGAGTGCAGCAGATACATGGAAACAGTCCTCAGCTATTGGTTTGATTCATTATAAGGATGAGGATCCTTTAAGATGTGAGACGGTTCAGTAAGATGGAATATGAATCAAATCAATTAACTCGTCAATTTATGATCTATGGCTTTGCAGTTTTAATATAACTTTTGAATTCTATTTCAGTTTGGGTCAAAATGGCGAGTCCAAGGACCAGAAGAGTTCTGAAGGAAGTGAGAACCCAAGATGAAAATAATGTAAGTGATTGTTGTGATTTATCCGCCTGATGTACTTTCACTACTAGGTCAAATAGCAGCAGCTCATTCTGTCTTTCTAATGCGGAGATGTGACATGAAAAATCAAACTGAAAGCATCTTAAAAGAATACGTTTCCCAGAGGCAAAGACATTTTTACATTATAAAGCAGTTATTTTTACACAAACACATTTACTGACAGCATCTTACTCTTCTATCAGCTTTGCTTTGAGTGTGGTGCTTTCAACCCTCAGTGGGTCAGTGTGACCTACGGGATCTGGATTTGTCTGGAGTGCTCAGGCAAGCACAGAGGCCTGGGAGTTCACCTCAGGTGAGAAGCTTTAAATTTAGCAGTTCTGAAATTAACTTTTGTAAAGGCTTCATTTAAAAAAGATAAAATAATAATAATACTTGGCCTCCTCTTCATTTTTCTTAAATGGTAAATAGTATGTTAAGTGAGATATATTCTGCAAAATATATTGCAGCTAATTAAATCTGATGGAGTAGACAGTTTTTCAGTCAACATAACTTCAAACATGGACATCAAAAATGTCAGGAATGTTGATTATCTTGACAAATGGACGGTTGGGTTTCCAATATGGTGTTACGGTGAGATTCACCAACAGGCAAACTGACCTAAAAAGTCAGTGTGTTACTTTCATTCCTTTCCATTATAATATTACAGTTCCATAGTGGTGCATTTGTCTCTTATGCTCTGTGTGCAGCTTTGTGCGATCGGTCACCATGGATAAGTGGAAAGATATTGAGCTTGAGAAGATGAAAGCAGGAGGGAATGGAAAATTCCGCCTGTTTCTTGAACTCCAAGATGATTATGATCCCAACTGGAATCTACAGGAGAAATACAACAGCAGAGCTGCTGCACTCTTTAGGGATAAGGTGAGGCTTGCAAAAGTACACACAACTGGGACCTCACATTTCCATCATTACAACATTCAGTATCAGGTTTTACCCTTATGAAACCAACAAAAATCTGATTTTGGTTGTAGCGTCTAAAGTTCTCTGCAGAGTCAAACCAAAGATTGTCTTTTAGTGGGACACACACCTCTAGCTTGTAAGCGTGTCCTGTCAGTCGCTGTATTTCACCTTCTTTTACACTGTTAGGTTGCAACTTTAGCAGAGGGGAAGGAGTGGTCCATTGAGACATCCTCTGCCAAAAACTGGACGGCTCCTCAAGCAAAGACTAACCTGTCAACCGCTCATCGGTAAGGCTAAAGGAAGTTTTCACAAGGTGGCCACGTTAGTGTGCTGTGTGTGCGGAATTGTTTGTGGCATTTGATTTGTTTTCTTCTTATTTAGCTCTGGGGGAGCTGGACAGGGCACATCAAAATCTAGTGACAAGGCTTTTGAAGATTGGCTGAGCGATGATGTGAACTCGTATCAAAGGTTTGTGCTGTTCACATTTTAACTGCTGTCTTTTATTTTGTGCTTGTATGTTGTTTTCTTAAAATAATGTTTTTTGTTTTAACTCTTCTTCAGTGGAGGAGGTTACAGTGGAAATCAAGACAATCGCTATGTTGGCTTTGGTAACACGGTGACTCCAGAGAAGAAAGAGGATGACTTCCTGAACAATGCCATGACTTCTATTTATTCAGTAGGTCACTATATATCTACAACCCCAGAGGTTCCTTCACTGTATAGCACTTTAAGATGATAACAACGTCTATTTTTTGCAGGGTTGGAGCAGTTTCACTGTTGGAGCTACCAAGTTTGCTTCTATTGCTAAGGATAATGTAAGTATATTTTTTATGGTAAATGCTGTAACATCCTTGAGACATGAAATAGTGTGCTAATTTCCCTTTTTGTCCTGATGCAGACAGCTAAACTGGCAAACCAAGCAACCTTAAAGGTAAGACAAGGTTCCTCTTTAATGCTTTATCGCTGTTTTCAGATTAAAATAGGATATTTTGCCTGTAAATCTCTTATCATTCACTGTAAACATTCTCCAAGTAAAAAACATGCATGACTTTCTTATGAACTGTGTTACTACTTTAATATCTTTTTGCCTTCCCTGGATCTAGTTAAAGGGCTATAAAGCGCCCCCAGAACCGGTAAAGCAAATAATAGGTGCATGGCCAAATCCACATCATGCTTTTAAAAAATGTTTGTTTTAAAGATATTACAAGTGTTGTTTATTTATATGAGCTTTCTGTGAAATTGTGGACATCTGCTTGAATTTCCAAACACAATTTAGCATGTCTGTCTTTGGACCTGTACTTTGAGTTTATGGATAACCTATGAAACACTGTGGTTAAATTTAATACTTTCATCATGTAGAGTTGGTAATATATGAGATAGGGGAGCACTATTCAGCACATGTAAACAACTACAGTATATAAAGGCTGTTGTGGCTGTAGAGGGCTGTGCAAAGTCATGGAAACGGACCCCTGTGACATGACAAGGGTTACTTGTTGTAGGTGCTTTACAGACCAAGTGTTGGTGTGAGACTGAAAGTTTCGAAACTTTTTTTTAGTGAATTCAGCCCATCCAACGTTGTGGAGGAGCTTTAATTTTCAATCCTCAGCAGCAACAGGAAGTAACCCAAATGATGTAAGAGGTCACTTTCCCAGACTTGAGCAGCCTTTATAGCCACAGATGCCGTCGGTTGTTTTCGTATGCTAAATAGTGCTCTGCAAGCCCAATAAACCAAATTTGATGTGTAAAATTTGTGGACCTCCCCTTTAATACAGCTAATAGAGAAATGTTTAAACCTGGATGATAGTTGAAAATGTTCAGTCACGTCCGTTTGATATGGGTTATCCATTCATGCATGGCAGTTTTTCTGTTTGCGACCAACAGTGCTGTATAGGTTTAATGTTGCATAAAAGAAAACTCACATTACAGTATAATTTCTGTGGTTTGACACTAACTCTAAGTAGCGCAAAATGTATTAATCATTTTGGGTTATATTCATATTGACTGCCCAGCAAGTTTACTTCAATAAATAAATTAAATCAATGAAGCAACAAGGTAACATTGCACAGGAAAAATCTTAAATATATTCCTCAAATGTATGTAGCGTTTCACTGTACAGATTTAGCTCGGCAGACAGGCAGATTTTGCCTTTGAAAATGTGAAATTGAAGATGCACCCAAGGTAGATTTACACTGATATGTGAGTTTTTGGAACCATTACTCCCCCTAGTGCTTGTTCATTGTCACAGTAAATGGAATGGTTACTCACCTCATGCGTCCGCTGAACAAGCAGCACAGTGTATTGCACTAATGTGAATGTTGGATTCTGTTTCATTCAAGTGAATTCTCCCCTCTGACTCCCAACTATAGGCCACAGAGTTAGGACAGACATTAAATGAGAATGTAATCAAACCTACCCAAGAAAAGGTAACATTGATGTTTGAAGTTGTTGATTTGGTGGTGGGATGCTTTGCTTAGAGAAACAGCTTCAGATGTGAATGTGCTATTTTCTGTGTTCCCTGTTTGTGCCACTTTATCTGCTTTGTGCCAGCCAACACTAAACGACAAAAGCTATAGTTTCATGTTGTAAAAAAAAATGTTTTTATACCTTTCTCAGACATAAAAAACATCCTCTGACAACCCAACGGTCTGCTCGGTGAATGATCAAAAGCATACAACTGTGATTCCTTTATTTGTGAAAGGTTGTGAACTCTCAGCACACTCACTGAGCTAAGGTAGCTTAATGGTTCTGTATTTCAACATGTGAAAACATGAATTTAGAGTAGTTAATTTAAGAACATTACACATTACAACATTACATTAATTTAAGATCATCTATAGGATCCATCGCTTTGCCAGAATGTACAATGTAAAGTGTTGTACAATAAAATGTTGAAGGGCCAATGTTGTTATTTCCATTTTTAAGAAGTGCACATTTGGCCCCGCACCTACATTCACAGGTAAAGAAATACAAGTCAAAATTAACCAAATGTATTCTCGCGTTTGTTTCACAAAGCAATAAAATCAGAATATCTTATTTAGATGGAAAATTGAAATTAGGCCTTAGTAGTTTGTGGCATAAGAAATGTGTCACAGTCGTAGTCCTTGTCGACTTTTATCATTGTGTGAGATTTGTGTGTTTGATGAATATAAGCATGAAAAATCAGGAAACCATCGACACAACCAGGAGCTCTTCATTTCACTCTTAATTGCTCACTGTCTCTGGAGGTTTCAGTATGTTTGGGTTTTTGCACAGGAATGAGCTTCTCTCAGTCACACATATGAAAATGTGTCACGGTGAGTGCTATCCACACCGTCGCTCTAACTCTTACTGACAAGTGAGCAGCTCCTGGAGGTGTCTTTTAACGAGATCAAATGAGTTTTGGCTCTTGTGTGCAGATGTGGGAGAAATATGATCATGTTCATACATCAAAATTAAGGAAGATAAAATGAGTATTCAGAAAATGTGCTCTCCCCGGCTTCGCGGGCCTGAGTGATGAAAAGGCCACAGACTGAGAGAGACTTGTAGTTATTAAACACGTTTTAATCTGGCTTTTGTCTTCTAATGTACCGTTGGCACGAGTGATTCAAAGTATCGTGCAATGTGCTTTTTAGTCTTTCTCGTCGAAAATCGTAGTTGCTGCATTACTTTTGCCTATAACATCGTTCTCATGTTGATTATCATCACACTTAACATATGTAATAACTTTTCTCACAATCAAAAATGAACCCTCCTACATTACCTATTCTATGTGACAAACATTTGGATGTAGATATTTCAATTCAATTTTTTTTTTTTTCATAATAATTTGACTCATCCAGGTGAAAGATGGAAAATTGCTAGATGAAATGGCAGTCAGCATCACTGGGCTGGCAAGCAAGGTAGGATGCGAAGGGCAGATCCAAAACCAGTCTCCTGAGCAACGAACAGTGACCCTGATCTAATCAGGCCAAAGCAATTGCGCTGATGTCATAACATGCGAGGGAGACTGGTTTTGCTGCGTTAATGTATATTTGTACAATATTAATTAAAGTCAATCTCTCATTTTTCTTGCTGCCATTTTATTCTGGTGGTGAGTAACTCTTCAGTCAAGGACCCGTAGTAGTAGTCCTATGAATGATATAATGTAATAAAATATTGCATAAAATTCATGCTGTAATACCTTAAGAAACATCCGTAAACATGTTGACAAATGAACTCTTCTCTTTCCTCAGGTTCAGGGAGCTGGTGCAAAATTGACCAATATTTTCTCGGGAAAACCAGAAGATGGGTAATTGCATTTTGTTACAGTCAGAGCCTCTATTTTATGCGGTGTGAATGAATGTTGTAAATTTTGAGCCACATGTTTTTCACTGTGTTTAGGTCTGCTGGAGAGAGCTATCAGAACATGGATGCCACTGAGGGCTATCAGGGCAGTCCTAGTCAGAATATTGCAAAGGACTTCTGGGAAACCTTTGGCAGCAACACCTCCTTAAAACCCAAGGTATCCCCCAGCAGTGATAGCTGGACCGTGGCAGATAATTCTGCAAAGAAGAGCTCTGATAGTTGGGACAATTGGGGCTCTGAAGCTGCATCTAACAACAAACACAGCACAGGAGACAGCTGGGAGGCCTGGGACAACAACTGGGAGAACGCGGAGGGTAAGGCAAAGAAGAGTCCCACGAAAGCTCCCGAGGAAGGCTGGGATAATGCAGACTGGTAGTTGCCCACCACCCATGCAGCTCCTCTCCTTTACCACCCTCACCCCTTTTTCACCCGTTTCACTCTGTCCATCTCCCCGGCACTTTCAGGGAAAGAGCTCTGTCAGCACACTTCCTGTCAGTTATTTAAAATGTACATATTACACACCACACAAACAGCAAATGAAGCCCAAAGTTTAAAAATAATCACAGACATATTGGATTGTGTCATGCAGTTATCCTGATCGCAGGGAATTGAATAAATCTAAATCGGTATAAATATGATCGTAACTTACTGCCTGGGCTGCCCAGATATTCGTGTCATTGGTTTACTGATATGCATTCAGTTATTTTAAAAATAGACGCATGAAATAGAAAATCTGTCAGTGTCTAAACATTAATCACACTCTTTTCTGTGTGTTCAATCACTGCAAAAATAAATTTTTTTATCGACAGTTGCTCCGAAACGGATTCAATCTACTGCTCAACCTTAAACACAAATGGATCTTGAAATCCGTTTGGATGAATGTGGCCCTTTGCATAGAGCTGAAAAATCTATGCTATTACTGTATTGATTTTGTGTTACAACATGAACAAATAAGCATAGTAGCAATTTGGCTGTCATTAATAGAAATGTATATGGATGTGTAAATTACAAATGAAATCCCATTTGTAAATGAGCTAGATTTTGTCTAATTGGCCTCTCGGCCACAATTTGTTCTGTTTTTATGTGTCTATTTTTACGTGCAAATAGTCTAAATGTTTGGGAATCACCAGAAAGCTGCTTATACATCAAGGACAGAACCAGTTATCTGGGACAGAAGATGATATGATGGGGATGGCTCAAAAGTTGAATTTGGTACACACCAGACAAACCCTATGTCATGTGTGATTTGGCAATGTATTACATTGTTCTCATTATACTGCAGAACCAAGCTGAGATTAAATAATGTTGGGTTATTATAATATCATTAGATACCACTCTGGGGGCCCTTGGATTATAGATTCTGAGGTCTTGTCAGAGAATACAAATTCGTAGCAGCACCACTTAACACCAGGAATCAATTGCAAGGTGAAATTAAAAACATTTGAGATATGCAGGCAGTATTTCAGTGACCATTGAACAATTGTTGATTATCATTAGAACGTACTTTATTAAAACAATTAAATGAAAATATCACAACTACTACTAGTTGATGTTATCCAGGAAGCTATGGGGGTTATTGTGATATGTGGCAATATATTTGATATTTTTTGTAACATTTAAGCTGGCTAATAGTGTTTGACTTTCACGTGGTGTCTCACTTTCCTCCTCAGACGCTGCTCTGAAACTGTGAGTGATGGCTCCTATTGTAAAAGCAACCTGTTAGACATCAGCCTCACTCATACATTCACAATTTTTAAAATATATTGAAGATATTTAAATAAGTAATGTCTGCAGATTCATTATATTAAATAGTGTTGGGAATAATTTGGTAAGTAAGAGAATGTTACTGAAGTGATCACTAAAATGCACCTGTGTACAGTGATAACTTCATATGAAAGTGTGTGTGTGTGTGCGTGTGCGTGCATGCGTGTGTGTAGGCAGATGTTTTATTTCAGTAACGACATAAATGGTGACTGTAGACTGGATTTTTAATTCCATGTTGTTTTAACTGCCAAACCGTGACACAGTGACCCACTGTGACCTCAACTGAGCTGGTCGATCATTGTGAACTGTAACTCGGTTGTCTCATGTGAAGTAGCCTCGTGAACTCTTCTCCATGTTTGTCGAGTGTTACTGCACCCGTAGGTCACAATCAGTGTGTGAGGATTCGGTGTCACAATTATCTTCTCACTGGATCTGAATTGTGTATAAGTTGAATCAGTTGCATCAGCCGTGACTAAATAATAATGATTAACCTTACAGTAAAAATTCAGTTTTAGTTTGGTTTTAAACTAACAATGTTGTAAAGTAAATGTTCCTCCTTAGTCAGAAACAATGGCAACTGCACTTGCTTTGTTTCTTCATAGACTCTCAATGTATTATAGAATATTTATTTTTACTAGTTGGAATATAATTTAAACTGTTGGAGATTCAAAACTTCACCCTCTGTGTAACATCTCATTTTCCTCTGTGGCCTTTAACTCCCTTTGACATAAAGTATTGTACTGTAAACAGCTGTAAAGTTGTATTTATTTTTGCATGTAATGTCAGTAATGCTCAGTTTTCATAGATGATGCAAACCACCACTCAAACTCTGCCAGACTCAAGTTAAAGTCACATGATCCAAATTGGAAAGGGGGTCGGGGTTTGATTTGTGTGGATTTTCACAGTAAAAGCTGAAGTTCCTCACTGATGTGTTGTCAGCTAACGTGCTTGGTTTGCATCTGATTCTGTGACTGGACAATCACTGGCCACTAGCCATTTATTGTCACACACATATTAGAATGATAGTGAAATAAGTGTTTGATCACTTTGTAATGCTGGTCTCTCTTAGTTGTGATGCTGTTTGATCCCAGTTTGAATTAGTGATCGATAAATTATCCTGGGACTGTTGTCTTCATTCCATTCCCACTTCCTACCTCCATTAAGAAATGTTCAGTTTACTGCATCCTACTTGGTACAAAGGAGTGAATGTTTTTAAAAATAGTTTTAACCCTTGTTTTTGGTGTACGTCTCATTACTTCAGGTTTGAATTTTGGTGCTGTTTTTGTCATGGATAAAAGAAATGTGTTAAAGGACATCACAACGCTTTTTACGCCAACTTAAATGTTCATCCCTCCTACAACGTTTGCATTGCTGGACCTCTGGAGGCGCACTCCTATTGATCATGTGTTAAACGCCTCAAAGCGATGCGTTTGTCTTTCTGCTGATGCTGACGTCAGTGTGCTTGTGAGGTTGGTTGTTGTCTGAAACAGTGAGGTGTACGTGTCACTAAATAACCATCTGAGAAAAAGGCTGTGTTGTTACTATCCAATGTCCTTACGTTACTGAAGCTTTCCGCATTTTAATTTTTTGATTGCATGATGTAACATTTATCAAATGCCCACAAATAAATGGAGGACTATGCTGTGATATCTGATGCTGTAGTTGAAAATGGGGAAAGATTTGGGCAGTCACTTGTCTAAACTCTGTGAGACTTTAATTTTGAAATGCCTTTACTTTTGGTGAATGCCTTGGGGATACAGAATTGATTCATAAATTGTAGAACTTGGCATAGAATGAATTGCATCCAATAAGTCCTGACATAAGCTGATTTGTTTTTAATCGTCTCTGATGTACATAATGTTGGCACGAAACATTAATCTGAATTTTCCAGATCACTTTAACCCACTGTCTGTGCCTGTCAAACATTGGCGATTGGTGGTATAGTGTTTGTTGATATACAGTAGCTGTTATGTCATAAATACTATTTTTGATGTCATGCATGAGATGTAACTTGACCATGAATACTTTGAGCAGTTTTTTTGTTTTCCAAAGTGGTTTCCTCAGTGAATTCAAGTGCAGTTGTCTGCTTTCCCCTTCAACTTTCACCAGCAGCTGTCCCATGAGGTGAGCCAGTGTTACCCAATCAGTTCAGGCTGTGGATATTCTACCTGTACACATGGTCTCTGTGTTAAATAAAAATTTACCGTGCTGTGAATGTTAATATACTTTACTTATTTTGTGTGTGTGTGGTGCACAATCTATTGCCTTTAACATTTGCAGTTAGGCCATTATCACAAAGGTTTTCCACTCTAACAGGGACAAATAGCTAAATTTCCAACTTACAGGTCCTGCACACATCTCTATTGCTTTTTCCATCTTTTGGGGTGGGACAAAATACACCTTTAACAAAGTCCTCCACTTTTTTTGGTTCTCTGCCTTCTGTGTGTGACACTCTATGTACAGGTTTATAATCACAAGGCTGCTTTTGCATTCCTATGCAAAAAGTGAAAGATGTCCTTGTAATTTGTCTTGGTGATGTGCACCCATAAGATTTGTAACATCACAAATAAGGAGAAGTTGATCCTGGTTATATTTCCAGATGGCAGACAGGAGGGTTAGAATCAACTTTGTTTTATTTT
This sequence comes from Lamprogrammus exutus, assembly GCA_900312555.1. Taxonomy (NCBI): domain Eukaryota; kingdom Metazoa; phylum Chordata; class Actinopteri; order Ophidiiformes; family Ophidiidae; genus Lamprogrammus; species Lamprogrammus exutus. The sequence goes on along the minus strand of OMOW01101701.1, from coordinate 8,825 downwards.
AAATATGTGTGATTTGTGTCCTTGCCCTCACCCTGATCAGAATGAGTTAAAAAAAAAAAGGGTCATGGATTTATAGGTTTTAAACTCATATTTGGAGCATTGAATATCTGAGGGAAATTAACCAAATTTGAAAAATGTGAGACGCAGATTTAGTGATATCCTCATATTTGGATTCTTGATCGTGTAGTGACATACTGTTCTGGTTTTCAGTAGGCTTAGATGGTTTAGCTTAAATGCTTAAAACGTACCTAAAAAAAAACACACATACACACCTTTCTCTGTCCACTTTTGCATCATGAAATGAAAAACTCATTGATGTACCCAAAGATCTTGGTAAGTAATATATCCCAAATATTTCCTGCAATATCTCAAATATTCCCTGCAACTGAGTCATTGCTCTCGCGTAAGACTGGACCTGAGGAAGATGAGGGTTTGGGTGGGCTCAGTGATATTACAGATGAAGGGCCTTCCCTTATTTGCAGACGGTGACGTTTACATTGCGTCCCGCCTACAAGGCGTGGATTGTGTCTCCTTTCCCAAAGTCTCTCAGCGGAAAGAGGGATACTGAGAGCATCATCGCTGGCCCACTAAACGCAACATCCACATCAGAGGTGATCGGTGAAACCTCCGAGGCGGTCAAAGTGAAGCAGTACGCCGCAGGGACACGATGAGGAGAGCCGCGGAGAGACAGACTGCATCATGACTGCAATGGAGGAGCAGACAGGGACAAACTGACTGAATAACAGCAGCCGCCTTTCAGGAATAACGCTGATCTGACTGTAATAACAAGTGAGTTTGCTCTTTAGTGTCACTTCCACGCAGAGGACTGAAGGAGACAGCGCTGTCTGATTTAATCACTCGGGAATACGCCGACATGATCACCAGCTTAATTTCAATTTGTTTAGATCACAACAGTGCAAATGCTAGCGATGGTGCATTGGTGTGTTAGCTGCCACCAGTTACCATGGTGTTATCGATAATCGTTCAGTCTTATCGATCCGCTGTTATCAGGCCGTAAACGTTTTTATAACTTAGATTGAGGCTTGACATCAGCGGTTTGTCCACGGCAATAGCAGGACTACAAACGTCTGAAAGGTGAATGGATCACAGCATGGTTCATGTCTTACGGCGCGGGCCATCCTGTTTCATGCAAACACTGTCGTTAAATGCGTCTGAATGTCTCTTATCTTTGGAGTGGACGTGAAAAGGAAAACCGCCAAAGTTGTTTTTTTTCTGATGGAGGAATATTCTAATAAGCAGCATGTAACGACAGGGGGCGCCACCGAGCTCTGATGGTGTCCGCATGCCCGAGCTATTGTTGCTATCGTGGAAGTTGGTCGCTTTAGACTTACATGTGTGGCCTGATTTTGAACCAGGTTAAAATAAGGATGAAAACAGACGACGGACAAAAGTATCCGGCGGTGGATTGTGTGTCCCGCTGCTTCTTTTCAGTTGTCGATGTTTGTCCTCCCTTAAAATTGTTGCCCCATTAAAACATAGTCTCTGAGTAAAACCCTGCAGTTCTACACCCCAGCAGCAGGGGGCAGCATACATATCAGACCTTTGGCAAGGTATGATTTGTTGTAGAGAAGGAAAACAAAGTGGATTTGAAGTAGTTACTGTTTGTTACTCTGTGTTTGCTCAGACCTGCTTCTTAAAGCGCACTGCAAGTGTTTTACTGGTACTTAACTGGGACATTTTATTTCTATTATTTGCTCATGCATTTATACTTCCACTTTATAGGAGTGACTGACTTCTGTTCACTTGTGATTTTAAAGTGATTTCATCATTTTTTGATTAACAAGTGACAAAAACTGTTAGATTGCAATAATACGGAATAATCAGTGACAGATGATGTTGAATAATTTGATTTTCAATACAGAATTTGCAGGTATTCTGAATGATCTCTTATCAGATTCATTTAAAATATATTTAATTTTAAGACATTGTTATGTTATATATTGAACAGTATACACCCTTTCCTGGCTATTTAGCTTTGATGAAGATGCATCATATCATACGACATGTCCAGCCTTTGATGTTAGGAGTTACACCTGTCTTTTTCCTGTTGCAGCAAGTTAAATAGTCCATTGGGGGGAAAATGCACCGAAACAGCATGATCCTTGATGAAGAGGAGAGCATAAATTAGTGTCTGGATGTGATAGTGTCAGACAAATTGTGCAGACACGGATTGGGCAGTCACATTAGCTTAAGTAAAGAACTGTCTAACAACTGCACTGTCCTTCCTGAGCCTTGGGTCACGGTCAGTTGCTCAGATGTCTGTCCTTCAGAACTCACCTTTTGGCTTTTTCAGCATTTTCAGCTGCTTAAGAATGCGTGCTGTGCTTGACGGTAGCAAAGCATAAAAATCACACAAAAGGTACTATTGTTACACATGGTGATGTGTGACCTTTTTACTAGACATTTACTTCTCTTTGATTTTTCTGGGTCACATTTCTGCTGTTTTACTTTTAAAATGTGACTTTTACGTTTATGTCAAACTTGGGCCACTGTGCTGTCAGTGATGCTGCTTTTCCTTGGTAGCAGAAACAGGTTGATGAGTCAGATTACTTGATGCCTATTTAATATATCCCATATTCCCATCAGTGGGAGCATGAAAGTTAAGCTTACACTTACACAAAAGTGAGTAATCGCAGTACTTTAGTTTTATCTCCCAGTGTGGGGCTGTGAATGGTCACGCTTGATATACAGTAGATGTGTGCTTAAGGATGGTCCAATCTGTATATTATAATCTAAATGTATGTGATGGTACATGTTACCACCTCCAGAACTGAATGCAAAGGACAGTCTTCCACTATTGTTGAGATGGCTTGATTATTGATTCTAACACTAAATGTAGTGACTGCTGATTCTGTTTCAAATCAAAAACAAAATGTCATTTATTGTAAGAACCATCAAAGCATCAGTATTGAACAGATTTAAAGCACGAGACAAACATTCATAAAATTTGTACTGCAGTGCTGGAAATATACTGGAACAGTGATTTAGTGATTTGGTAATTTGGTTCAGGCTGCAGATAAGCAGGGTTGAATTTCCCCCCATAACAGTTTGGCAATGTTGATAATTACTATTCAAATGAATGCCTGTGAGCCTTGCACTGTGTTTTGTATCCTTGTATCACCCCAAATTCAAAGCACCAATTGGAGAACAGTGGCGCCTTGTTTTCATCTCCATCCTCTTCCAACCCCCAGCAGGCTGTCAGGCAGCTTTTCACACACTTCCAGTCAGAGCAGGGACAGCTGTTTCTCCTGCCAAAAAATTGTTCCCCGCTGGGTTCCCCTCGCCCGTGTATTAGGGAACAGTCACGTTTGATGCGAAACAACAAGTCACATCTTTGCACTAGTTGGATTCTAGTACGGTATTAAATGTGAGATATGAGCTGTTGAAATAAGTAGGAAATGTTGTCATCCGTTTATTGTGAACTACAGACCTAAAAAGTTGAATTGCCATAAACGTGTGAGCTGCCTGAGCATTTGCCGTGACATTTTAATTGACAATAGGCTGCTAGAAAGACTTATACACAGTATCCTGTTTTATTCTCATGTGTATCTTTCTGGGATGATTTCTTTTGGCTCATAAGATAAGATTAGATTTACCGTTACTGAAATTCTGTAGCACAGCAGCACAGAGGGGAAAGCGATAAGCAGAGACAGATAAGATTCTGTAGATAACGGCACATTCACAATAGCAAACACAATATAAAATAGAATGGAATAGTTGTGAAAATGGAATAAGGTAAGGCGAGGATAAAGATAAAAAGTATAGAATAATATTAGGTAATATGGACACAGTAATGCTGAATACTTCTATATGTATTATTAGTTGCTTGGGTGATGGGGTACAGAAACTATTTCTCAGACATTGCTCGTGTTTCCAGTCTGTTACTGGACTCTCACATTTATTTAACATAATTAAGTTACATTTCGTCCGAATATTATGGCAGTAGATACAATGTAGAAGATTAAACAATAATTATAAAACGAATAATGTGTTAATGGGACACCTGATGCGAAAATCTATTCAATTTTGTTAATCAAAACATCAAAGATATGTTACAAACGAGTCAATGGCTGTTTCCTGAACGCTCTGGCCTCTTTGACCTCTTCATGCCTCACATTATGCAGTTCACTGATTGGAAACGAGTAATTTGGTCGGCAATTTACAAGTGAAATGTTGTTAAGTCAGAGGGAAAAGGAGGGCGGGGGGGCTGGATACAACACAAATGAGGTGTCAGGGAAACAAAACCCAGCAGCTCCGAGCGCAGCAGGCAGAAAGCTAGGCCCAGTAAGTAGATGTGTGTGTGTGTGTCTGGGGGGCTGGGGCTTGCTTTGGTAGAGCACGCATTCTTATTCATCTTTTCACTGACAGATGAGCAGTTCACGGGAGAGCACAGGGATGGTTTGGAGTGAGGTTTTGGACTTTTAAGAGAAGAGTTTTGCACCAACATGACCAGTTTGTGGCTTCTTGTCTCCACAGGGGAGCTGACACTGTGGTTTCTTTTGACTGCAAAGCTGTGAGAGTGATTGACGCCTTTCAACAGTTCTCCATTAGGTGATGTATAATGTAAATGTGTTCTTAATGGGCTGGGGAGTGGAACAATGCTTATAATAGATTGAATGGAGCAGATAACAAAGATCTTGCTTAACGTTGTGTCATGTTAACGCTGTTTATTCGCAGGGTCTCAGTTAAATGCAGTACAAAGCGCCACTTAAGTTAAAGCAGTTTTTGGATTAAAGTCCTCTTGAAGCCTGTTTTTTAATTTTCTCTTGTAGGTACTTGGATAGAACAGCCATGCCGCCCCCATCTGACATCGTGAAGGTGGCGATCGAATGGCCCGGTGCGAACGCTCAGCTCATAGAGATGGACCAGGTCTGTACATAACATTAAAACAATCTCTAGTTTGTCTCTACTCACAAACTTGTGAGTCACAAATATCTACCACGCATCTCAAGCTAGAGAGTAAAGTGATTATTAAAGCTGAGAGGTACATTTTGCTTTAATCCGTTGGGATGTGTTGTAGGTGTGCAGATTTTAGCAAAGCGTTTTAGTAATTCTTGTAACAAAATATGGAAATGTAACTTTGATGCTTATTTTTGTTTAAATGAAAACATTTCATCCCTTTACATTTGTAATTTTTGCACGTCTGAATGTTTGTCTCTGTTTTCAGAAAAGAGCTTTGTCCTCAATAATCCGGGAAGTATGTGATGGGTAGGTATTACTCCAGCACAATATCATCATGTCCACCACTGCGCTGCGTCATAGTCTCCACCAATTTAATGAAAGTGTTTATTTAGTTGTATATTTTTAGATTCACATTCAAATCACTCACTCCACTCACAAGATTTAACGTGCATGTAAACATATCGACTGTGAGGGTTTAGCTGGGTCTGTGATTCTGTTTAACCCTGTTGCTTCCTGTAGTTCAGTTTCCTCTTTGACTTTACAGAAAGTTTAACATTTAGACGGATTTTTCCTCCGATTATATACAGTATGGGCTCCCTCATCTATCATCACCTGGAGCTGTTAAAGCTCTTTGGTCTCTGCTGTAAATCATTGCCTGTTCGTGTCATGAAGGAGCCCACGGGATGAATGAACACACTTCACTACAAGAATCCATTTCCATGAAATGTGAATTTAATAGCAGCTATGGCCGTGCCAGCGGATGGTTGTTGATAGATTGGATGTATTGTGTATTGTGAGGGACTCCCATCTTTACTTTAAATTTTGAGCATGCTTCCCAGCTCTGGCTTGTAATCAATGTACAGATATCGATGATAAAGGACTTAAAAAGACACCAGTTTCACGACAACATTGTAATGGTTCGCACACTGAGGCATGATTTGACTGTTGATGTGTTTTCCACGTTTTTGTTTTCAATCATCAACAATGCAAATCTCATCTCTCCCATCCACCTTTCGGCTGTTTCTACCCACGGCCTGTTTTCACATTTGAAACTGAGAATTTTTTCGTACTTGACTGTGAACGCCCACTGAATATTTCTCCTCCACAATCTCTCCATCTGCTGCTCTGGTAATGCAGCTGCCGGAGGGAGCGGTTTGCCTTTCATTAACCTTTTGTGGATGCATACTAAAACTTTCTTGTGAAAACTTTACTGCACGTCGAACTCTGGTTTACACACTCTTTCTCTCTCTCCCACCATCCTCAGCTGGTCTCTGTCGGGCTCGGAGCAGTTTGCGCTGCGTTACGCTGATGGGCCTCAGCTTTACATCACTGAGCAGGTGAGCTTCATTTTGTCATTTTTTCGCCTTGTAAATGAATATCGAACTTACGGCAACACTCCTCCTTTAATATCTTTTAGAGCCGTGGTGAAATCAAGAATGGGACCATCCTTCGACTCGCCATTTCTCCTGTGAGACACCTTTGTTTCTATTCCTGATCAGTTGTGTCTTTCAATTTGAACTTGTCTATTATTTGTTGAAGACAGCAAAAGTTATTTTTACACCGATTCCCCAGTGTGTACCTTGGCTCTCAACTCAGTCCTTTGTTCTTATTTTGTAGTGATTTTCAAAACAGCCTACACACACAGACATCATCACAACATAACGTACATGTCTCCATTAATGTGACGTCATGTTTGTCGCGGCTCACAGGGTCGCGCCGCCCGTCAGCTCCTGGAGAGGATCCAGTCTCACGGCATCGACGCTCGCCTGGAGGCTCTGAAGGAGCTCGCCAAGCTGTCGGCAGACCCGACCTTTGCCGCAGAGTTCATCAACATGGAGGGCATCGGGACACTGGCCCGTCTCGTTGAGAGCGGCACACAGTGAGTTTCAGCCGCAGACGCTTTTCACCCTACATGGTTTTAACCTTGGGTGGTTTCAAACCAGTCTCCTGTAATCTTTTGTTGGGATTATCACCATCTCCTAAGTGATTAGTTGTCAAAATTAGAATATAATCCGAAGTTAAACCTGCAATGGTGTTCCCTTTGTAAATAATTGTAATTAATTTAAACGTGTATTAGGTCTAATGATGTGAAAGGACTTTACCACATGTGTCCTTTGCTTTCCTCAGTTTTGGTGAAATGCTGGCCTTCACCCTCACTGCTTTCCTGGAGCTGATGGATCACGGCATTGTGTCTTGGGATCTCATCTCCCTTTCCTTCATCAAACAAGTACTTCCAACAAAAACACATCGTCACATAGCTTCATAGAGAGCAGAAACTTCTCTCAAGATTAGAAATACTTTTAAGTTTAGAAATTTCAAGATCTGTCCTAAAATCCTTTATATTGGTCCACTTCTCTTTAATTACTTGACCCTCCTTCCTACTGGCTACCTCCTACAGAAATGAGTGGGTGCTGTTGCCTAGCAACTCCTTACACTTGTTGAGGTGCTTTGAGTGTGTATGTGACTCGTTCTCTTCTTAACACTTCAACATGGCCTCGATGTTCACTCAGGGGAAATTTCCACAAGTTAAAGATAATTACTGTTAGATCTAAGTGTTCACAGAGAAAAGGGATTTCGCAAAAAGTTGAATTACTTGGAAATTCTTTTTTTTTGTATCATATCACTAAAATGAGACAAGATTACATTGGGTTGAGATAAACTTTCGGGGTTGGGTAATATTTTTAAACATCATTCAGACCCATTTTCAGACCCATGTCATCATTGGAATCCATTTCGTGCTGCACTTTAAATCACAATAACGGAAAATAATTCATATTATATTAAACCTTGGCTGTAAATTGAATACGACATTGACATCACCAAACCTCATATTTTAAAACACATTTTCTTGACAGTTTGTAGTTACAGTGTTTTCACCTGACAGATTAATGTTGTGTGTTTTGGGGTTTCTCCTCCTATGTCTTCAGATCGCAGGCTATGTGAATCAGCCCATGGTGGACGTGTCCATCCTGCAGCGCTCCCTGGCCATCCTGGAGAGCATGGTCCTCAACAGCCACAGCCTGTACCACCGCGTGGCTCAGGAAATCACCGTGGGACAGCTCATCGGGCACCTGCAAGTGTGAGCACACACACACGCACAGGGGCGTCCTGCACTCTGCCGTGGGGGGGTGGGGGTGGGGCGTTGTGGGGTGACTTAATATTGGAAGGGTGAGTTCAGGATGCTTTGGTTATTAACGTCGAAAACTCCTGCATTCACCCTTCATATCTGTGTTGACTGTGATAAATAACTGTTAAAAGAAGGTGGATTGTAATGTAGTTTTTTAGTCTTTAGCCTAAAGGGGAACCCCACCGCTGAAAACTGACCTCTATGACATCACAAGGGTTACTGTAGGCTAGAATACAAGTTTGAAAACTAAAGCCTCTCCCAGACCATTTCAGTGGATTCAACACAACCAACCTTGTGGAGTGGCTTAAAGTTTTAAAGTCTGTAGTGCCAATAGGAAGTAACCTTTGTGATGTCATAGAGACAGTGCCCTCTGCAGCCTGAGTAGCTGAACCTGAAAGCTTGAATAGTGCTCCCTAAAGCCAAAGGCACACTACAAGACAGAAGCAACAAAACCTGCAGATCGTATCTAACTTGCAACACATTCACGTCACCAACGTAGTCATCCGCAGCAGTTCCCTGAACCCCTGATCAGTCATGCATCTGTCTGTGTGGAGGGGGGAGGACACAGTTATGTTAATGGCATGAAGGCTGAATGCAAAACTAAGTCTGCTGTATATGTGTGAATTAGTGAACGGAAATTTAGGATCATGGCTACAATCCGGGCGGAAAATGATCTCGTAATTTAATCACCTCGCCTGTGATTAGCTGTGTAAAGTGGGCACCGTAATGTCGAAAACAAGAAATTGAGTCTTTGAACGTACACAGGAAGATGAGT
>OMOW01101699.1:0-10013 GCA_900312555.1 Lamprogrammus exutus | reverse complement strand
TGAGTAGAATGGGTGTTTATCATTTGAAATCTAGCCTTTAACACAAATTCTGTTTGAGCTGCTGTGTTTGCAGAGAGCAGAGTGACTATGGAGTCTCTATACTGAATTATCTAAAGCTGCAAGCTGGAGGAAGAAAATTAGTATTTGATTACAAATGCTTTGCTTTGTGCGCAACTAGACTTTTTGAAATGTGTAACTATGATGTTTGGGTGTGTGAAAGAGTGTGATTACAAAATTACTTTTGGTCAAACGAGCTGTGCTGAAAACCTCGAGTATCTCTCAAACCTCTGTTACTCCAGGCATCATCTCATGCAGCGACTACGTCTCAGTATAACTCCTCCTGATATTAAATAATGACCAAGTCACTGGCAAAATGCAGATTTCTATGCATATCACTTTCCATCATGATATATCCTTCACAAAGAGATTATCTGAGACAACATACTGTAGCTAGGAGGAATTTCGATTGGTGCAGCTACATTATTAAGCCAAAGTGCTTTTGTGTGTTTCCCATTTCTGGTCACTTTTGAGACTATCGATTTCAGACGCCGGTCATCTCTTCCCAGGTGGGAGATCTCGTAATTTGTGCACCAAAACTGTGCTCAGTTTGTTTTTTTTCAGCGCTCAAGACTTTCGATTAGAGTACATACTGTTTTGTCATTCAGCGGTTTTGGGATCTCTGAAGTTAACCTTATCTGTGCATTTGCAGATGGATTTTAATATGTTTCAGCTTTATACAAACACGGTCTGAAAATCTGGGATCAAATATCAGAGGCATGCAGTTCCCAGACTTCATCCTGGTCACACCTCCTTAGGAATCCTATTATTCCTTCAAGACGTGATAAAAGGGACGAGTTATGAACTGCTGGCCGGTTTTGCAGTCCAAAGCAGCTCTAAAGCTGTCGACGCCACTGAGGCAGAACTGTCACTGCAGGCTGACTGAGGGAATGAACTGCAGGTTTTTCTGCGATTAGATCCTCTCGGTAATATTCACTCACTGCCCTGCCTCTTTTTTTAAAAGTTTCTCCCTCATGTCCACGCTGTTCGCCAGGCTGACCGGCTCTTTGATAATGTTGCAGAGGATCAGTTTGCTGTGGTGAATACACTGATCGCCATCGAACCAGCTCTGCCTCCTGCGCCTCCCATTGTGTCTCGGATGGATGCGCACACTTTCAACACACAAACAGCTGCGATATTTGGTCTCAAGTACACACTAACCATATGGCTGTGGGAAAGTGATTAATTCAAGGGGTGTAACGGGGTGACAGAGAGAGAGAGAGAGACAGAGACAGAGAGAGAGAGAGAGAGACCAATAAAAAAGAAATGTAGGGTAGAGAACAGTAATGTTAAATGGTGTTTACAATATTCCCAGATGTTTCTGTATACTAAAGCTAAAAATCACTCATAATGATCTCAGCTCTCACTGGCCTCCAACAGTCTCACTCTGTACATGCTAGAAACACTCATAAGTCATCCTCGACATGTACAGAGTCAATAGATATTAAGGAGCTGAACCTGTTTACCTCATTTACCTCACACAAACTTTTATCTAGAGGGCACTCAGAGAGTGTTTACCTCCTCCAAGGCCCAACAATGCTCTGATTTAGCTTTTCTTGCGAATATAAAGCCAATCTTTTCCCGCCATTACCTTAAAATCGGATGTTTTATCATGCAAATTCAATGCACAGTGTTATTGTGGAAATCATCGTCTTCTGCATCCATAACCATAATTGTTGAAAATATGTCAAAACCTTTATATTGCTGAATCAGTAGCATCGTTGCGGTAGATGCAGGTTTTATTTGTTAATGTACACCGTAAATTGGACCCTGGTCCCAGTAAAACAGTATATTTTAATACTTCACATCTGGATCAATAATAAATTGCACCTGTTGATGATCCATTATAGGATACACACACCTGAATTCTTTCATAAAGATTTGTCCCACAATTTACAAAATTTCATTGAAATGCATTTGCCACCTTGTGTGATATCCTGCTGACAAACATGGGACGGGAACTCGACCCCCTTGGCCCGAGCAAAGATTAATCTCCCAATCGAACGAGTGAGATATATATGCACGTCTGCATAAGAAGAATGAAAATCGCAACGTCCTGTTCTGTTGCCAGACATCGTGTCCTTTCGTCCTTTAGCTGTTGACTGCTGTTGTCTCGCCATGACCCCCTGGGAGGTCAAGGGTTCAGGTTTGCAGTGTTGGGTCAGGACATGGCCACTGTATTTATGGTCCTCTCTTTAATATGTCAAGACACAATGAGACGGGATTGAGTGTGTGACGACAAGAGGCATTTGTCACCGCTCCTTCTGCTTCCCCCTCTGTCCCCAATGTTCAAGGCCCAGATACTCTTTTCTGGCCTGTGAGAGAATCTATCAAGGACACATGGGTGCTCCCAGCAGACATTTGTGAGTAGGGGACATTTTAAAGGGCAAAGCGAGGAAAGTAGCTGGATAACGTGCTCGTCGAAGAAAGAGATGATCAATCTTTTATCAGCGTTGGGACTGACTTTTCATTAATGGAGTCCTGTGGAGTTTCAGTTCCTAATTACTAGACTAAGCATCCCACCGGAATATTAATTATACAAACTCTGAATAAGCTCTCTATCATGGTTTAACATGTCTGAAAAAGATATTTAAGTATTTCAGTCACCTGTGTGTCACTGTACAAAATGTCTTTGTTGGCGTTGGGGTGAGTAGTTGAGTTGTCAGGGCACTAAATCTTCCCCGTGCGTCCTTTATATTGGGGTCAATATCTATCATCCCAGTGAAGCCCTTGAAGCCTGTTAGAAAAGTAACAAGAAGGAAAAACTGGCTTCGGGTTGTTTTGATGTATGTACACTGACAGAATTAATCAAATAGGTTTCATTATGTAATCTATGACATTTGTACAGCGTTCGTCACATCAATATTTTACCACGTGACCCTGGGTTCAGTAGCAAAGTGATTACACCGAGCTGAATCAGGAGCAATGTTCACAGCGCAGTAGATTATCCTACGTTATTCATGCTCATTCTAATTGCTCAAAATGAATAATACAACACAGGGAAAAAAATGATTGAAATCATTTGACACGGACACGTCGATGATTATTGAGTCACAAAATTAAGGAAGGTCAATTTTATCAGGCAGTTTCTTCAAGTTTCACCTTAATTTGAAACTCATTCCACTCCAATCAGCATTTTACTTGCACCATAACCAATTAAAATGCTGTACAGTTCCACTGCTGAATCCAGGACAAGAGGAGATCCGGTCCATCTCTGAGGGATTTAGCAATCCTGTTAGCCTCTGTAGCATGCTAAAGGCCTGCTAGCTTTTCCTCTTGGCCTACTGAGCCGCATATTTCCCCCAAGTCCACGTACATCACCCATAAACCAAACTGATTAACCACGGGAGAAGAATGGTCAGTGACTCCCTCTATGTGCTTAATACTGACTTTGTCCATTTTGGGAGAATGAAGAGTCTAAATAATAGATCAGTCTTCTTGTAAGCATGCTATGTCTTTGGTGAAGTATGCTCTATGTTTGGGCCAGTTTGTTTGTTGTGTTTGTTAGCGGGATAGCTTAACCTAAATTAAATCTTAAGTTAAATCTTGTGGATATTTAGGCCGTGAGACAAACAATAAGCAGTTTGAGGGTTATGAACATTATAAAACAGACCGATTTGGGAACTACTACAATCTCTCCATTATGAAAATAACAAAATCTGATGACTGTGTTGCCTTTGCGGAGGTTTGCACGTTCTGAGTGATTTACAGTGATGTTTTAAAGCAGAAGAGCAAACCTAGATGCAAAAAGATGAGTTTGTCTCATGCTCACATCTACAGTATGATTATTTGTGTCTTGAATATTCTGAACTAATTTCTTGACAGGGTAGCATGTAGCAGTAAACTGACGCTATTTCTGTACTGTTGTGTGGCGTTATTGCAGCTCATATATTGCGTCTCAGCAGCCCGAGTCCGTGCTCACTATGCACACTGTTTAACCACTCTGTAATATATAGGAAACGATCCTTGTGTGTGACACAAGTTAAGAGTTATGGAATCAATATGTGATCATAAGACAAGTTATGGCACTGTTAGGGAGGGCGCGAGGCTGGGGCAGCATTTATTGGGGGTTGCAGCTCGGCGTTCAGCCTTCTGTTACTGGAGAGTTTATGGGGACAAGCAGGGTCTCTCCACATCCCCATAACCCCTCCCTCCACCGCTGTTCTGATTAGTGACGGTAAAAATTGACTTTCTGTCTGGTCACAGAATGATCCGTTCACATTCAGTGCATTAGGTTTTACATCACCATGATGCTGGGTAGATTTAGCATTCCAAACTTCTCTCTTGGTCTCCGTGAGTGATGATGGCTGCTCGTACAGCGGTAGGACGGCAGGCTGCTGCACTGTACTCAGGCTTAATGGATAGCGAAACATCCAGCCCAGTTTATATACACCGACTCCCTCTGAATTTTTAGTTCCTCATCTTTATATTGCATATCTCAAACACATGCACTTTGCTGTTATTACTTGCAAATTCCAAGAAGCCATTCCAGAAAAAATGCATCCTTAATAGCATTTTGGTACAGTATGAAAGGCTTTCTGTCTGTCAGGTAACCAGTTAGTATAGTTTTGGCAAATAAGAGATTCATATTTTTCGAGGGGGAAAAAATCAATTCAAAGAAGGTACACTATGACCAAACATCAATAAATTCTGTTTTTGGGTCTTCTCTCAAACTAAAAAACCCTATTTATGTATCCTAGCTAATGGGGAGAAGGATTGTCCTGCACTAATATGAAATGACGCTTCAAAGCATAAGTACATGTGCAATTCTGCAAATGAGTGGAACGCACACCTGACAGCCTTTCTGCAGCGTTTAATGACAAATAAAAGATTCTCTGTGTCTCTCTGTACACTCACACAGCCTTTGCAGTCTAATGTTTCCTTTCTATTTTGAGTAAGCAGAGCAAATCCGATCCACTCTCCTGTTTTTAATGTTGTTAAAATGACTGTTGAGTGCCACGCACGTTGTCACCTCACAAAGTCCCTGTTCAGAAGCTCTATGAAGCTGACAATGGTGTAAATGTAATGTTCTCCACCTGCTGTAGCTGTGCAAATGTAATGCACCGGGCCAAAGTAGTTGGAGTGTGTTTCAGTCAGGCAGATGAGTGATTAAAATGTGATTATTAGTGTGGTTCGCTGGTTTTTGGATGTCGCAGTTTACAGGCAGCACGTCGGCCAGAGCCATCCAACTGAGGTCATGTGTCACACTGAGGGTGACCAACTCATTTACACAGCACTCAGTCAGTCCACTGGTCCGATCTGAGCGGGCTTTTTGAGTGAATGTACAAGCACACACACACACGCATTTACACATGGGTCAGTCATTGAAACCCGAGAAAGAGCAACGATTGTTGACAGCGCAGAGAGCCGGTTACTGCTCCATCTTCCTCATCCTCACCCCAAAACGTGCATCACCGCGTGTTACTGTAAAGGCGGCGACGCTGATTCGGGCTGGCAGAAATGTATCAAGCACAAGGATAGGGAGAGATGGAAAGGGTGCAGGCAGATCTGAATGTGTGAAGAAGTACTCTGCCAATAACGGCTATAAAATTTCAGCAACAGCAGGCGCAAACCCATGAATCACAGTGTGACAGGATTGTGGAGTGCAGTATGGCAGGGACGGGCTTCAACAAAACCAATACATAATCCTCAGCATGGGTCTGGTGACTGGCATAAATCTCAATGTGATCTATCTAGCAGGAAATGATACGAGTGAATGAATGAATTGGTTTGGCAGCGTGCTGTAGTGGTTTTATCTTTGCCTTAAACCGCCTGCAGCACATTCATTAATATATCTAAATTAGAAAGATGTGGGCTGAATTGGATTTTAATGAAGAGCGGTGACCACAGATGTACATTAATAAGGTGCGGTTTTGTTGTTTTGGCCTCAAATACAATTCCTGTAGAGAAGATAACAAACTCTTGGTTCGTTAAACACCAGGGCATTGCCTCACCCTCACCCAGCCGAGGTCAAGTGCGAAAGCTGAACAAACCATCGTAAAAGGCTGAAATGTGGCTTGCTTGAATTGTTGCTTTTTCTTGGTGTAGCTGCAAATCGATGCCAGTTTTACAAAATGTAGTGATTTTTGTCTGAACTAGGTTCGCTGATGTTGTTTATTGTAAGTTGGAGCATTTTGAAGATATCTGGCATTCACTTACCAGGCCGTAGTCTGTAGAATGGAGCCAATTAACCTGATGCATGGAACATCAAAAGCCTTTAAAAGCTGCTCGACATGAAGTCATAAAGTGTTTTCCTGTGACATTTCATTCTGAAACATTTGTATTTTGCATGCATGGCTATCCCTATAGTAACGTCTGGGTGCCTTCTCACATCAGTGCACAGCTTCTGCGATGTCGCCACGTAATGTGAAGTAGCTGAGGGCGTTGTAAGGAAAAATTGTACCAAAAGAAAATTGATTTTACAAGGCGTTACCATAACAAAGGGTTTGGTTAATCCAGAAGATGTGTTGAGCTTTAATTGTGCCGTGCATGACTTCTGTGTTTGCCGTGTTGCAGAAGTACCAGATGGCTCCATAGGGGTACGCTCTACAGACCCCGGCCTGGAAAGTGAGAGCCAAAAATGCTCCAAATTACAAAAACACAATGTCAGTGACCAAGTTTGGAGATACATTTCCTGAAAATCATTAAATGTTGTATTTCTGTGTCACATGAGGGCAACTCCAGCCCAGTAGGGAGCAGCATGTACTTTTTTTCTAGTTTGCAGACCATAAACAAGGTTAAAGAAGAAGCTTTTGGGTAAGCAAACATAACAAGATAATGGCAGAAAATTATAGGAAAAGGGAGAAAACTGTGGACGCACACGTCTCGTCACGTCAAGAAGAAACATGTGCTCCTCCTCCTACAACTTTTAAACTTACCTCATATGCATTAAATAAGTAAAACTCCCAACACCTCAATCTTTTTTGCGGTCCCTGTTCTTATTGTACAATGCGTTTCCTACTGAAGAATCACCTCAGGTAGTCTGATGATGAAGAGCATGTAGATTAACATTGCTGTTGACAGAGCACCCAGTGGGAGTGTGATTGTGAGGTGTTCCCAACAGCGTGCCCTCACATCTAAATCTTCTGAAACCTCCTACAAGTCTACAGGGAGACGGGGGGGATATACAGCCTGCCAGAGGAAGACAATAGAGAATGGCCAGAAGAGTATCCTCTCATCAATCTCTGGCTCACGTTGCTGCTTCTGTCTCTCTACAGCAGAAACGTCCTCTTCAGTCTCTAATCGGTGAAGTCATTCCAATCTGGCGGACATCACAGGGCTTTGATTTTTGAGGTTTGTGTTTTGAGACTTCTTGTAAACATTTCCCAAGATAATGCGGGGAAATCTTGTTGTACGTCGTCTTATTTTACTCTCAGTTAACACCGCTTCTTACGTAAAAGTGAGGGGCTTGGTCGTCTATGATGGGCGACTCGTGGGTCCATACTGGGGCTGTAAACCTTCAAGTAGCCATGTTGCCGAGAATAGCTGCATCTTTATCATAGGACGCATTTACACCTTACATTAATTGTTAATACAAGGTGTAAACTAGCCAGCTGTAAATGCAATTTGCTCCACTGAGACACATTTATGAGATCAAACCCTCATGCCCTTCATTTTGTGTCAGGAGTTGCAACTCGTCGTAAATGGGTAACAACCTCCTAGCAGACAGACAGCGACAGCCCATACAAAAAAGTTATTTTAAAAATGGATGAAGCTCATCTATAAACACAGGCTTTCTTTGAGTAACGACCTGCCCACCGAAATCACTACGCAGGCAGAATCCAAATAACCACGACGCTTTTTAAAACACTTTTTTAATGCGGCCGGACAACGGATGTGATTTTCCAGATAATGCATGTGGATTCATTTTAATGCAAAGTGTAAAAAGGGGCCATCGATTGCTGCACTAAATGTGTGTTTTTGCCACGCTAATCAGTGATAAGTACAGATCTACAATTTTAATGAGACGAGTGTGAGAACAGAATGCATAACACAGTGTATGGGGCCTGTATGTTTTGTTTTAGCATTCAAATTCAAGATTGCCTGACTTTAAGTTTTGGTTTTGGTGTTTTTATATCTTTCTTATCAGACGTTTGAAGACAGTTCTCCTTATTTTCGGCTCCATTACAAGCATTGTAATTTTATTGTTTGATTTTATTTATTTTGCTACATGCTCGAGATCTCATATCATACGAGTATCCTTACATATTTGTATGAGGGGTAAAATATGCCAAAAGATTCTTCTGGTACAAGTACCTTTCATTTGCCCCGAACGCAGTGGGGGATTCAGTAATATTGCATTTCTGTGATGTGACTTGATGCCTGTTATCATAGCTGCAGTAGTTTGTTGCCGAGGCGCACCCTGACAGAGGCCGAATTTTGGTCGAGCTCCTGCAAATTACAACCTTCCCCATCCTCCTCCTCCTCCTCCCTCTGTGCCTCTGTCTGCTCACAACTTTGAGCTTCATTTGAGGGGCAGCAAAGTCCCACTGTTTGCTTTGTGTGTGACACGCAGACAGACTTGCTGCCGCTAATTTGGGTCGCAGCACAACTGACCTTCGTGTCCAGAGATTCGCAGCTCTTTCACGAATTATCTGCTGCCCCCTCGCTTTCCCCTTCGTGGCTTACTGAGCGCAGCATTGATGCAGTTGATGAGAAACTGCACAGCAGGAGTAAGACAGAGAGAAAATTACAAGTTGCTGGCCTGGATTAGAAATCTATAAACAATCCCTCCAGAAACAGCGAGACTTGCTGTTTTCCTGACAGCGAGCGTAGCCTTACCCTTGAAAAGTGAACAGGAGGAGCTAAGCAGTTTATTCACAAAGTTGTTCTCTCTTCTTCCTCTCTTCTCCCACATATCGCCTCTGATGACTTAGACGTTACCTTGAATTGCAAACACGGTGTGTTAATATAGCGTATAATGTGACACTAAATATGCAGATTTGTACAGCGCAACACCTGATTCCACATCTGAGTGTCAAAGTGCCATCTGTGGGGGTCACCTGGTGGCCCCCTCGGTCTGATGTCACGGCAGGCGCCGGACAGGAACAAGGGAGGAGGGAGAGAGAACAAGAGCGAAAGAGAGCGAGGTGAGAGGGAGGGAGGTCATGATACCACTCCTGATGTGTTTGGTGACGAAGAGGAAGGCTCAACTTTTCAAAGCAAATCTAATATTGGACGGAGAGAGGAAGCAGATAAAACAAGAGAAGTGTGTTTGGAGGGAATGAGGAGAGCGGCAAATCTGTGGAGCAATCATCTGGTTTCACCAATATGAGGCTGTGATGTGCAGAGAGGAACTGCTCCCCAAAGCCTCAGAAATTACAGACCTCTATTGAATCAGTGAGTCACATTTACCAAGTTTCTGCAGTAATTGCTCCGAATCTCATGTTTGCAGTATTGCATTAGCCTGAAGTGCATATTTGCAATGTGATTTAAACAATTTTCATGTCAATTAAAAAGAAATCACTCCGGTGTTTCTTGTTGCGTGCTGTTCTCTGACTTCTGTATGCACTGTGATGAAGGCAGAAAATGTGAAGTGAGCACAGCAGGTGGAGTGAATCGGCTTACAGTTGCATAAGCTGGGTCTGTTATCGAGTGTTGATGTTGATTTATGTTGATTTCGATCCGGTTATCGTCTTTACATGATGTTTGGAAAAGTGACTTATTGCCATAATCCAGTGGCTCCCAATCCTGGTCCTCATTTACCGCTGCATGTTCTCCATCTCTCCCTGCTCTACCTACACCTGATCGGCGAAATCATGTGCAGGTTATGGTGATGTTATATTTTCATATTTTGTGTTTTATTAGATTCCTCTTGGTGCCTATAAAACAATTATCAAAACAGAGCTGAATCAACACGTTTCTGACCTGTGTCAAACAAAAAGGTCGGATTTATTGGAGCGATGTTACATTGGTTTGACAGGTGTCTTGTACCTAATAAACTGGACCCCCTGGCA
>OMOW01101698.1:0-12239 GCA_900312555.1 Lamprogrammus exutus | reverse complement strand
CTCTTCCGATCTATTACAACGTGTAAAAATATGGGATGAGTAGTTGGGGTGTGCATGTTTTGAGTTGAGCTTTCTCACATGTGGCCCTTGAACTCGAACTGGAAGAGGTTGTTGGTGATTTTGGCGCCACTCTGACCAGAAAACACAAACATCTTGTCCCTGCATACGGCCACAGGGAAGTTGCAGCACGACGGAGGAATCTCTCCACTCTGATCGATCTGATTAACACAACAGCAGAGACAGAGATGTTAAAATGTGCAGCAGTTGTGATTATTCTTGTTTTATATGTAAATCTGTTTGTTATACTGGCCTCCTCCCAGCAGGCATGCTCTCGGTCCTGCAGACTGATGGTCCACATGTCATTCAGCCTACACGCGGACAAAAATATTGTGATTATTAGGGTTTAAATAAAATCTATGTGGTGGATGTGAGAAAGAGAAAACAAACATGAAACGCACCGGGCATTCCCATCATAGCCAGCAAATATCCAAAGTTTATCACTGTAGACTGTAGCGCCATGTGCAGACCGGGCCACCGGCAAGCTAAAACAGAGAAACACTCTGATTAAAAGGGTCTTTGCAGGACTGAAAAAGAGTAACCTACTGGGATTATACAAATCTGTCCTACAAGTCAAAGTTGCAAGGGTTGATTGATATGTTCTCAGCCCAACCGACAAGGCAGAGAGCAGGGGCTGTAATGTGTTTGTGGAAGTCCTATAGTTAATACAATTAAACTCGTAGTGAGGTGATTATGATTTGCAGGATTCAGAGGTTCCCAAAGGTCTGTGAGTGTTGAGTCCTGACAAACTTGGCCGACGAACAGTGATTAATGAGATGTCCACCTCTTCCCAAACTGGAAAAAAGGCTTTATCTACTTATTTGATCTCAGATATCAGTTGTAGAGGATTTTCTTTTGGAGAGTCAAGAAATTTGTATAAAATTCCTGACAAGATGGACAAACATTACACTGGAAAAAACACCTATGAGTTAGGATATTTCCATGCAAGGCTCAGAACTTATTAATCAACCCTTGGAACATCTAAAAACACACTGGTCATGCATTACCTTCCCTCCACTTTCCATTCTGTCCACTGCCCCGTAGCAAACTTGTACTCAAAAAGGTCATTTTTGTTTTTCAAGTTGGAGTTTGAGTAAATATCTCCAGTGTAGCCCCCTGAAATGTAATAGGTCAAACAATATTACATCCACGTCAGGTGAATCTGAGAAGTGCAGAATGAGACATTTCATGAAGAGGAACGTGAGGTTAAAACTGTCACCGAAAACAAACATGCTGCTGCCATAGACGACGGCTGAATGGTGATATCTGGGAGCAGGAGGGGTTCCAGTGGT
The DNA here is from genome assembly GCA_900312555.1 of Lamprogrammus exutus. Lineage (NCBI taxonomy): Eukaryota > Metazoa > Chordata > Actinopteri > Ophidiiformes > Ophidiidae > Lamprogrammus > Lamprogrammus exutus. Next base: position 10,890 of record OMOW01101698.1, on the reverse strand, counting down.
GAAGGCTCTGTAAAGTATATTAGAGACGGCTGTTAAATCGTATTCTGAAAGCTGCAGTCCTGCTAAAAGCTCTTCTGGAGTTGCGTGGTGCATTGCAGCGGTCTTACCGACACCATGAGCAGTCCTTCACATCAAAGCGGAGTAAATCATTCAGCATGTTCTTCCTATTGTGTGATACAGAATATAAACAGTACTAAAGCAAGTAACACAATGACACTCAAAATGATGTATAGGTGAGAGACAGCCAAACAATTAAATTGAATAGATAACTTAATATTGAACAATACATATAAATATGATGAATAAGCCAATTTATAAAAGTGGATTGTCAAGGCGATTTGAGGACTTTGAGGACAGTGGGGGGGGGGGCTAAAACAGGAGAGATTTGGGTCGAGAGCAGATGAAAGCATGTTTTGCGATGTGATAACTGAAATTCAATGAAGAAGCCAAATAAAATATATAAATTGTATTTATTACTATTATTATTATTATTCAAATCCTTTTTTCTACTCACCCATTGTCTCCTCCAAACACATATATGGCATCCCTGTATGCCACAACAGTATGCTTGCTGCGCCTGAATAAAGCCAAAAGATTATGTTGAATAAAGGGCAACAATTGCGGGCTGAGCAATACAGATGAAATACTATATAATATTATATACATATACTACATGGCCAAAAGTATGTGGTCATTCCTCCTCCACCACCAAATTAGTGAACCCTCATCTTTGACCACGTAGAGTAAAACAAAATAGTGAATTTTCTGGATATTTATCATTCAAAAAAATTGATTATAGATTAAATAACCACATGGGGATATCTGTTTTTGGAATGACATTTGGTAAATCCAGTATTACCGTGAACACTCCTGACAAGGGACTAGCAACACAGTGCCCTGAGTATTAGAGTACTGCGAGACAAGGACAAGGAATTGTCAACTGTATTAGGCCCTAATACAGACTGTATGGATTATGGCTCATATCATAATTTCAACACAACTCTGAGCCCATTTTTAGTGAAGTCACAACGACTCGTTTGTCAACTAATCACGTTACCTCGCACCAACAAATTCGTCACACGGAGGCAGCCTTCTCCACCGATGTACAGTCTCAAACGGGCCAAAATTGAGCGTCAAATATTCCACGCTGTCCGAGCAACTGTGGTCGAAATCAACACTTGGTGCCACTTTGGTTGACTTGCAGGACATTGTTGCTAACTTATTCAATGAATCACTCCTCGGTGCCACTTATCTGCAGCCACGTTAACGCCATTGTCGGTGCTGGTCGAACCGTGGAAGCTTCTGTCACCGGTAGCTGACACCGGGACAATGAAAAAAAAGTAGTAAGCTTTACTTACGTTAGAAGATTAAAGTCTTCCGGTTAGCTACAAACATTAGCCACATAGCTAGCACTGGCTAGCTACGTGCTACTGCTAAGCAGCAAAGAAGAAAGCGGACGCAAGTTTAACGGATAGCAACGCGTGCTACACTTAAATATCTGTCTTACAGTGTACATCAGGTTTGAATTTATTCATAAAATAAAACCACTGTGAGATTTTGAGCACGAAGACTAAATTGGCTAAAACAGGATCTGTCATCACACAGCAGCTAGACGCCCACGCCCCTACTGCACACTTCACTGTGATTGGTGACGGATGTTTTCTTCTTCTTCATCAATATTTGATGCAGTTTTGCCTCACACTCGGACTTCTATTGCCCTCAAGCGTTACAGCACAGTAGTTCTCCTCAAATCTTTATGATTCTGGTGTTTATACTGTCTTTGACTTGTATATATTTTGGACCAGACCAGACCAAATGTAGGAGCTATTGATTATTATTTTGATTTTTGGTATTTGGTTTATTTTCTGTTGTTCATTTTTTTTCACCAAACCTGATGTTGTGCTTATTATATGTGGTGACAAACAGAAACAGACAACTTTATGAGTCAGACAATAAACTAATGCAATATTGCATGTAGTTTCTACTTTTATTTGAGAATAATTCTGAAAATCTGAGGATTATCGTACATTGTCTGGAAAGATGGGGAGGGAGAATGGAAAACAGAATCAGCCATAATTAGAAATAAATTAATCAATAAGTCCATTAAGAAAAGAGATTTAAAAAAATGTATTGACAGTATTTTTTGCACATTTTATTGCATTAAATTGTTTGTTTATTTCCTCATCTATTTCTAAATATGGCTGATTCTGTCTATTACAGACAGGTAAATGGGATGCTTACATTCACATTTTTCACGTATGTATTTTTGCACTTCAAAAGCTTTTCAAGCTCCTTGAGCTGAAATGTTCTACGTTTGGGTAATATCCTGTGAATGTTCCAACATGAAATTGCAAACAAAGGGATGAATATACAACAGCATCATTTCCCCTTAGACCAATTTTAAAAACTTGGCTGGGATGGCAACATTTTGTCTTAATTCATTCAAAGGGCTTACAAAAATAAGTCCTGAACTCAACTGTTCATCTGACTTCACCATTAGAACAACAGAGACAGTTTTAATACTTAAAAATTGACTCGCGAACATGAAACAGTACTAGGCCTCCTCTAAGTAGTAAACTTGTTCAGTATTTGAAGAATGTGAGGTGAACATTTTTGCAAGCACCTTTGAGATCATTTACAGAGCACAAACGTGAAATGCAAACTAGTCAATACTGATAAGTTTCGACAGAATAAGATGGGTCACTAGACTGGGAAACTATCAACTTTATCCTCCTCCTCTCAGCCACACAGTTAAATTCTGCTTTTTAATGAACTACCTAGGTTGAATTGGCCCCTCTTGCTCACATGCAAAGTCACCAGTTAATGATGTCTCGGACGTGCCCCCACAGCTTGGTGATCCACAGGTTAACCCCAAGCTCTGTTAAGTACTGAATCTCTGGCATCAACATCTTACGACACAGCTTCCGGTGTGCCTTGTCCACATTCTTCTTCAGGTTATAGCCCATGATGGACTTCTCTCCGATGGGCTGCCAGGGCTGCATGGCAGTCTCTTGGATGCTACCAGCCTCTACAGCACGACCCCCCTCAATGCAGATGGCTGCCATCTCTGAGTTCCTCCTCCTTAGTTCTGCCACATCCTGAGCCATGCGCTGCCTTCCATACGCTTCCACTTTCCTCCAGAAGGTCTCATTGAAATGTTGGTATAACTTCCAATCAATTGCATTCCACTCTAGGGCCTTGGCCCTTAGACCAGGGGTAAGTTTAGATACAGTGGAGCCCTTTCGAGCATTTAGCTTAAAGAAAAGTAGGTCATCCATCTCCCAGCAGAGGGCATCCTTAAGCAGAATGAGTGATTCTTCAAAGTGTTCCACCAACATGACCAGCTGAAAACGGTCAGTGATGGATTTGATGCCCTCCTCTACCTTTGGATCATCCAGCTCCAGATTGTTGTCCTGACCAAAGTCAAAGAACAGCAGATTCTTGAGGTAGAAAGAGTTAAAGCCCACAGGATCAAAGTAGTGATGGGGATCACGTAGAAACTCAGTCAGCTTGTCCTCCCCTGGTATCCCCCAGGTGAAAGGCACCAACCGGCCAAAGTAGTGGAAAGATGACTCAAAAAGCTCTGCGGGGTCTCGCAGAATAGTGATGTAGGATGTATCTATAGGGAGCAGCTTGGACACCTCAGGTGCGTTGAAACGCATGTGATTACAAATGATATTGAAGCACATTCCAGGCCTGTAGTCTTTGACCTGAGAGCGCTGGAAAGGAGAGGGATAGAAGAAATCATTTCTGCTGTCAGGGAAGGCAAATTTGAGGCGATGCTTCTCTCCAAAGCGAAAAAGGATGTTTAGGAAGGTGCTGCTGGCTGTTTTGTGGGTTTTCATGAACATGATATCCACTTTAGGATTACAGAGGCCAGTCTGGCCAGTGGTTTGTTGTGAGCTGTTTGTGGCTGGCTTGGTGTGTAAATGGACTGGGCGATGAGCACAGGAGTAAGGCACCGGCACCCTACAGAGACAAAAGACTCACAAAATAAATGTCAATGTAATTTACCGTCATGGATACAATAAGCAGCCTATGTTAAGACACATTCTGACTCATAATGCAAATGAAATATAGCCAAATGAAATAACATTTTGTCCACTGTCTCACATCCTTGAAGGGGACAGAATATTAGAAACACTCTCACAAAAGTATGTACTTATATGGTGATTTTTTAAATATCGCTTTCACAATGTACAAAAAATTGATGAAAATCTAAATTATGCTTATATAGTGTTAAATAAACAGATCAGAATTTTCAGTCTAAATTAGAAATATTAAAGCAAACTTTTGATTTCCCTCCACATTTCAGTGAGTTGTGCAGCTATTTTTCATTTTATATGCATATTATAGCCCTGTCAGCTAAATGTGGTGTATAGTGGACCAGAGTGAGGGTTCTTACTCGGGCAGATTGAAGTGGACCTGTGGAGCAGAGAGGCAGTAAAGCAGGATCATGCAGCTGGTGAGGAGGGAACCGAGGACCAGGCCTTTGCACACGGACCTCCACTGCCTCCCTTGCTTGCTAATCATGGTCCAGCGGAATGAAGGATCACCTTGAAACACAGGAGATCATCACCACCGTCATGGTAAATTTAACTTTCAATTTTCAAATTGACAATATGCTCAAGTTATTCACAAGATAGTGTAGTGTCCTAGAGTAGGAGGGAGACAGAAAACTCCCAGCATGCCATGCTTGGGTCGACATTCACAAACATTAGCTGTTGTTAATAACATTAGCCTTGTTTTATACATTCTACCTTCATACATTCTACACTTAATATTTTAGTGTTTGTATTATTTTTGTATTATTCCAGTGTTCTTGTCAGCAATATAAAGAGAGTCAGAGCAGGATGCATGTGTGATGCGATATATTTATTACCAGGCAACTCAAAAATGGAATAAACTTGAAAGAAATTTGATGTTTTTGAAAATGATGGCCAACTCAGCATTAAACACAGTACAACAAAACAGACTCAACTCATCTCAAGCTGCAACAAAGGCTGCTTGAAAAGTCCAGCCACATACAATACAAAGACTAGTGGAGTTTGGTGTAAAATTGAGTTTGAACCAGAAGTTAAGCTGTGTGTGTGTGTGTGTGTGTGTGTGTGTGTATGTGATTGATGGACATCAATAATATTGCATATTTCTTGTGTGAAGTTCCATTCTATCCACACAATGATAACATATAAACCAAAATCCTACTGTGAAATGTTGGATCAAGCAACATTTTGAAAAATTTAATCTGACATTATACTTATTTGCTTGTATGTTATTTAATTGTTTTTTCATGTTACACTCTTATGTGTGGAGTTCTTTGGGCAAAACTAAAAGTAAAACAGCTCTATGAAATGTTTAGGGTTGCTATCATCCCAAAGACCTCAATTTAAAGTGTACAAGTAGAGACTCACAGCTCCACTGACACACTTCTAATTTCATTCGATTGTGCCCTTCATAAACATTTAAACACAGGGTGTAGTTAAAATTGTAAGGTGAGTTACAAAATGACATAACTGTGACGTGAAATGGCCACTCTGTGTTTCTCACCTGTCCTCGATATAAATAATGCAATCCTGTGGAAAGTGATATTGCATCCCCCCCGCAGTCTGTTGTAAGACGAGTCTCAGGCTGACTCAGCAACACGAGTAGCGGGCAGCTTTAAGCATTATTTGACCCAAAGTGACCCAGATACAGAGCTGCTGTAATATAAACTATATGTAGAGCTCAGTATTTTAAAAAAGAGTTACCAGCATTTATCAGCTCTTTTTTTTTGCATCTTATTTGCATTTTTCTCTTAGCTTTTTGCATATTCTTGCCCCAAGAAGACTTTATTTACTATGAGCTGCTGAACGGTGACTTGCAGCAGGAGACAATGCAATTCAAATGATGAGCATTAATTACACTTCCTGGTAGCAAATTGCAGGATGAGTGGGCTGACGGAGTTTATTAAAGGATTAATCCAAATTGAATCCTTAGGCAGCCACACACCCCATTAGTGATGTCACAGCAGGTGTTTAGTGTTAGTGTTGAATTGCAGCTGAATGACAGCTTCCAACATGCAAATGAATGTTTGCAATGTTGGAGGCTGTCATTCAGCTTAGGTTATAACCATTTCCTTAAAGACTACAAAGATTATCATGTTGAAATTTGTCAGATGCTTTTAAGTCATAGTTTCATTTCTGATCTGACTTTAAGCCAGATCAGAGATTGGAATTTTTTTTTTAAATTCTATGAAATAAGTAATTCTACAATAAAAGCCAGAATTCTGCTAATTCAAAAAAGCCAAGTGATAATTTTAATATTAATCACCACAGAATTATGTTTTGCCTCCGAATGTGTTTGTAATTTCAATTTCAATATTTTCACATAACCTTAAACCCTAACTCTAAGACAATAGGTGTTGTATGATGTATTTAGCCAGAGGACAGTTAAGAGATCATGAATGGGTGTGTTATAGCACTTTTCCACTGGTAAAAAATGGTTTGTTGAACGCAAAAATGAAACATGATACATAAGATTTCATTGTAAGAACACACTGAAACCATGTTTTGCATAAGAAGGAGTAAACCTGTATTACAGTTACTAATCCATCCCAGGGACACATGCTCATCGCGGGATGATACATGAGATCTGATATGGTAATTTGCATCTTTTTCTCTTTGGAGTACATTAACTAACAGTGGAATTTTTTCTTTACAGGGCTCACATTTGTAAACCAGAATTTCAATGCATCAGTGATAAATTAGAGCAATGACAGCTGCTTAAACTGTCCTTTTACGTCCTGAAATGAGCCAAACCTTTTCAGACAAAGCCTGATCTGACATGGATACTCCAAAGACAGCAGTAAGTAGTCTTTAACACATGGATTCAGCATGATTTGGAGGTACACTGAGTGTCTGAGGCCTCGTGTAAACTTGCCTCTCTCTATTGCATGAGCTATGAACTGCACAGTTACAGTTGAGGTTCAGCCTTATCGTCTGAGCATAATACAAACACTGCTCTCCAAACACGGCTAAAAGGGCTTTTTCTGCCCTTTGTCTGGGCTTCATGAAGGGCCCATTATGGGGACATGTGAGGGAGCTTTCTCTCTGCCATCTGAAGCCACTGAGACGGGCTTTGCTGGTGCAGGGATCACTCTGCCTTGACCTCACGCCTCTAAACCCTCTGAGATCAATCGGGGAAGCAATGCATTTTATGAACTAGATATTATTCCATTGTTTGCTTATGCTGAAATAGGCCTAATCTGAGTAAACTGAGTATCCGTGTCCATGATTTGAATTGTTCACTCACCTACTTTGCAAAACATTTCACACAAAAGTTACAGTTGATAGCCAAATGTTTGCTCTCAGTATTGAATGACTTCACACAAAGATCAAAGACATAATAGGGAACAGGTATAATAATGAGCTGACCACTTGACTTTGTTCAACTATTCAAAAATAATATCTGAAGAATCTGCTCCTTTTTTTCTTTTTCTTTTTTTACACAATCTTCCTTTTCTTGTGTCTAATGTGTCGAATTTCAGTGAAAATATTGAGAAAGTCCTTACCCTCATGCATAAATCCAAACAAAAACTAATGCAAGTGTTTCTTGTCCTGGAGCACAGCTATAAGAGAGCGATCATCAGCATTTTCCTTTAATTCCAGATGACTAGCAGAGTCCTGAACTCGCTCCCACAGCTCTTCCTCTGTCAGATCTACACATGCTGTTCACGCAACACAGTCCAGCACTCCCTTCATCACATGTCCAGCGCTGTGAACCTTACTCATCTGGTAGGCGCTCCTCCTCTCCACTTTCTTGCCTTACCTCCGTATGCACACCTGATGCCCCTGGCCTCCACCCTCACCCGTCCCCTTCAATTTCAATTCCAGAACTGATCACGCTGAATAAAGAACTGCAGGGAGGCTCACAGCCGCCCGTGACGTCAGGATATCTGTCAGGGGACACACACTTGTCACTGAGTGTAAGAGAGGAAGGGAGGGAATGGGGGGTGGGAAGCAGTCTGTATAGTGCCTATTCTGTGACTACATACAGAGGGCTATTGAGTGCAGACACTGAAGTCTGAGCTGCAAGCTGATAGGAGGGGTGGAAAACGGCATAAAAAGAACAATTGCAGAAAGCCAAAGCACAAAGACCTTAATTGTAACACTTGATCGAGACTGCTCTTTCTCTGTATTGCTTGAAATGATTATTTAGCAAGCCGTGTCTATACGTGTGGCGTTGGAGGAAGGTACAATTAATTTCTGCACTAGATAGCGATCATCTAAACAAACTTAGCAGCCCACACAGTGTGGATAACCAAATGACATATAATGATAAAAAGCTAGACACACAATTATTTTCCTTACACGCCGAGCTGCATGAGTTCTATTGATATTGGAACTCTGAAATATGTCAAAGTAGACATGAACTCATTCGAGCAAATACTTTCACCAAGGCCCAACAATCCTCAAATTATGGGTCTGTCTCTCAATGATGCAGAAGATTAGAAGCAGTTTTCATGATCTTGGCTACATAATTGTGGTAGTTGTGTTTCTCTCCCTGTTTGGTGCTTTACAGTAACTATGTATGTGACACCTGTCTGAAAACATATCTCGGTCCACCAGACCTTCATATGGATATGCACCAGATCTCACCTATTGGGAGATCATCTAAGGGTTTGAGTGCCAATTGTTTTTTTCCTCATCACAGGTTTTTGACAAAATGGTCAAAATGTTGAAAAATGCTCTATTTTGTAATTAAGTGCATCTGGATCCAGATCGCCACTAAAACTGAAATTTCCACAGACCAGGCTCAACCTGCCCACCAAGTTGAATGAAAATCAGTTCATAACTCGGGGTAATCAGACAGACAAACCAAGCCAGAAGAAAACAAAACCTCTTTGGTGAAGGTAATTATGAATAAAATTATAAGTATAAACACCACTTTCAGCACCATCTGTTGCATCAGCGAACAAAATGGACTTTGAACAGGAGTGATGAGTCCATTTGGATCTGTGTGCCAGGATGTAGCAATATGTGGCCTTGCTCGTTACAGTATGAGTGATCTCGCTCTCCCTCTCTCAGCAAACAGGGAGACAGCATAGGGAGCGTGCCGCTCATCCCACCATCACGTCCAGCCACAACACTGCTGCTTTTGTTGTGCAGGGTGCGTCTCGCCCGCACGCACCCAGAGTGCCAGGCTGAGAGCAGGACGGGTGGGCATGCGTGGAATGCAGATCTGCCACGGGGGAGAGTGGGGACGGGTGGAGGGGCTGGGGTCACTTAGTGAATGAAGAGATTGAGGAGTGGAGGGCACATGGCGATCAGCGGGGTCTCATGCTCCTTCGTCATTAACGCCTACCAGCTACGCACGGACTAATCGCTCAGACCCGCAGTGTCGACACTACAGTGACCTCTGCCCACTTAAAAGATGTGAACTCTTGGGTCTTGTGAGGTTTCATTCCTCCTTTTTGAACACAGTTCCCAGTGGCAGTGTCAAGAAACAGCAGCCAAAACCAAAAGCTAGAAATTTCATTTTTATTTTTATACCGTTACAAGATCACAGTAACATAATCCATTGTTGATATTTTTTACTTAAAAATACAGACCAACACTAAAGTACAAATTTTCAACTAGCGGAGCATATTTAATGTTGACCAATGGCAGAGTTCATACAAACTAAATGAAGGCAGACTGTCTCATTAATATCAGACAAGTATTGTTCCACATCCTGTGTTTCAGATAGAATAGTCACACAGGTCAACACACCCACATCACGGTGCATACATCTCACTGACAGACCAGTGAGGTTCCATGACACATCCACCAGTCATGCATTCTACCTCATAAGGTTAAACATACCAAGTCAGTCTATGGAAAATTAGCAGTTATTATTTGGCCTTCTTCTTCTTCTTCTTTGCTTTCTCAGTGTCATCGTAGGCTTTTCTCTTGGCAGCCAGCTTGTTTGCCTGTAAGAGGAGAATGAAAGGGGTTAATGAGCAGCTGGGACGACAAAACCAAACCACTGTTTAACAGCCACGCAGGTGTGGTTTTTTTTTAGAGGACAGCGACCTCTGAGGGTCATCACTGGGTTTACATGTTCCACAGCTCCCAGCTTCACAATTGTGTTCAACATTATCAGGCAGAGATAAGCTGTCACATACGTACCGAGGTTAAAAATGCAGGAATGTTAACATTTCACGTGGCTGCACAAACAATGTTATCTAAACCTGCATCGATATTAACTCAATAACAAATCTGAACCAACCTCTCTGATCTTTCTCTTCTTTCCAAACATGATCTTGTCGTAAAGGTACTTCTCCTTTCTCTTCATCATCATGATGGCCAGGCGCTTCTCCTCCGCTTTCTCCTCCTCCTCCAAGCGAGATGCATTTTCTACCTTCAGTTTCCCAGGCGTCACCTTCACCAACAGAGACTGAAAAAAACAAAAACAGTTAGGTTGATGAAGACCCCACTGCTCTGTGTAAGAAGATGATAGATGAAGGGATCAAAAATCTCTTACCTTGCCCTGGGATCGCTGCTCTTCCATCTTCTTCAGATTACTCTCTTCTGCTGGGTCATCTTCCTCTTCTTCATCCTCCTCTTCTTCATCTTCATCCTCCTCCTCCTCTTCTTCTTCTTCTTCCTCCTCCTCCTCCTGTTTGTCTGCTAAGAGAAAATGTATATCAATTTTGTGTTTGTGTTACCCGAGATATGAACTCAGATTCCAGAGAGATGCCTCTGTTCCTACCAGGTTTTCCTCCTTGTTGCAGGGCCATGATCTTCAGTTTCTCTGGGGGCACATAGTCTCCGTCCTTCTCCTCCACGAAGGGAGACAGGTGGGGAGTCAGAGTCACTCCCAGGAAGTAGTCCGCCACAGGCAAGAGTATTTCCGCATTGACGCAATCGT
>OMOW01101689.1:0-20611 GCA_900312555.1 Lamprogrammus exutus | reverse complement strand
GTGTCCCTCCCTGTCCAAACTCCGAGCGCCCGGGAGCAACAGAGCGATACTTGGACCTAAACCCAGCCAGATATGGAAAAAGCGGAGTAGTGACGCGGAAAGTGTGCCTAGTTCTTCCATTATCTGCTGTGAGGAAACTTTGAAAGGGCCGAGAGTGAAAGGGGGGAATACTCACAACTTCCAACTTCTGTCGCTACCAGCCAGTATGGATGGGGGATGGGCTTGAATACAACAGCAGCAGCACAGCAGAAGCCGCATGAACTCTCTAATGGCTGTATGAAGAAACTACCGTCTGGGAATGCGAAATAAGTCACAGCTGCACTGAGCAGAGGTGAGAGTATGAACACGATAAGAAAAGTCGCGCTTGATACACAAATACGGTCACATTTTTGCAAGAAGACACAGTGCGAGTCGTTGTATTTTAGCACAGGTTTAATTTACCGGCTACTGTGCCGAGGTTCGCTCCTCCTAGCTCCAACATGTAGCCCAATTCAACCCCGGTGGATTAAAATGGAAACGTACGTCACCTCAGGCGTTGCTGTCATAAAATACGAGCATAAACTTGTATTTTAAGACAGTGAACGGGTCTTTATAATGCTGATTATTTCTTAAGCTCAGCCATAACTTCACGACTGACTTTAATGTTAGCATTGGAGACATGTGATAACGTCACCCATGTTCATAATCGATTCTAATAACCGTGCCATTGCTTTGAATCAGCATTTACACAGTGAAACCAACATTTGTCCGAGGCTGGCTGAATTAGCTTTTTGTTGTGATTCATGGGCACCAGAAGCCATTTAGATGCATTAGACAGGTAGGAGCAGTGCTGTCTTTTTGTAACTTAAAACTTTAGGTGGGAACAAATAGAGGTGCGGTCAAACAGGTGTGTGTCAGCTTTATGGTGGTTTGAACAGTGACTTCACTATTGACCTCTGCTCTTTTAAGTTGCTCTGGGCTCAGCACAGAAATTGTAAGAGGTTACTAGACTTTGAACATAAAGTTATCCGACCACAACTGTCAATGCTAATTTGACCTAATTTTCATGCTGACTACACCAGTTATGCATTAAACACATTTTCTAATTCAGGAGTTTATATATGTGTTATGTCTACTAATACAACTGCTTCAGCACTTGCTTTTTTCTGAGTGTTTTTGTAATTCCACCAGAGCCTGCTGCTGTAATACTATAACAACAATGGAAAGGATATTGTGAGCTTTAGATCTAGGCAGAGTTCTCAGGTTGGACTCTGATAGGAATGTGACATATGTTGTAGCATGCTCTTACTTAATGTTCCTTTTTGGTTTCAGTAGAAAGTGAATCCTCAAAAGTCCAATAACTCTCCAAGGTCAATGAAACAGAGGTTAGAATGGGAGCACTGAATTTGAAAGGATCTCGGCTCAAGAAAGACGCCGGCTGAATCAAAATTGACAGTGCTGCCGTGTACCCTTTTCTTTGCAACCACCCAACGTAGCACATGCTGAATATAATGCTCCATTCTTGTAAGCGTAAGTCCGTGTTGTCTTGCAAGGCAGACCATCAAGCATCTTGAATAATGATCTGGATGGTTGAAGGGAACCATTGTTTTCATACCGAATCATGCTTTCAACTCTATGGCCCCTTTGTAACACAGCAAAGGACACTTATCTGTTTGTGATGCAAGCTCACAATGCTTAACCACTCTAAACACACGAGTCGAGTGCTGGCAAATGATTGACTTCCTGTATCCCCACTGGTGACCTAAGATCTGTGGCCAATAATTTCTGCTGGCATCCTAAATTGTCGTGTGACATGTTGTGCATTTGAGTGTGAAGCAGGAGGAACCCCAGTGTGCCGTACAAGGACAGTCAGTAAGAGGAGGAAGTGGAGTGTGAATGCTGGCTCATGCTGGGCAAGCTGCCTTGGCAGTATTCTCAGGGGTTGGGGCTCTGATGTCCACATACTTCTGATGGAAAGCCAGTGCTAAAGACTAAGAGGCCACAACAGAGAACACAGGCCACAGTAGGAGGCTCCCTGTCACTCGTAAGGCTTTAACTTGCATTCAAGCTGGAAGGAATGTAAAGGAGGGATGTACCGTATCCGCATGCTCCTGCCTTGCCTGTCAAGGGGTCTAATTACACTAAAATGTTTGCATGTAGGAAATGGGAGGAGCGCCGTGGAGGAAATGTCGAACACCATGCAACACCACCAAACATGCGTGTACGAGTAACGCTGAACTTTTGAAAACGGGGTATTCGTGTTTCTTATGCATAATATTAAAGGGATGTGTGTGCGTATGTGTTCACAGGCTGACTAACCCTGAGAACATAACACACTCTCACATTACAAGTACATGCCTGCTGTGTTACATAACTGGATCAAAAGAGAAGTGACTGACCCCCCAAAATAAAAATTTGTACAGCTAATGAGGACACACAGTAGGAGAGTGAGATCCAGAATAGACCTAGTTTCCACTGGCTGCCTTGTCTTTCTATGGGTCATTCCTAATATAATATAGGTTAGTTGTCTTGCTTCACTCTCCATCCACAATAGGTTTTGAAGAATTTGAAATTTAACACGGATTGTAGCATTTTAAAGGTGTGCCTGTAAGTGATCTGAGGACAGCTTGTTACTGTTAACACTTGACGGTAGGCTTCTTTATGTTTCGTCTGATTCCCCTCACAACACCATGCTTATGATTGAAAACAGGCTAAACGTGACTGTTGCTTCATTCACTCCCTACGAGGGTTTGGCAGAGCAATCGGTACTATTATGTTGTTCGAGTAATATGCTGGGCCTGGCACCAGTGCATAGTACTGTAGTACAACATAAATATATCCTTTATATCCTTCCTTTTCTGTATTATTGGTGCATACTTCCTCCACTGTTGTCAGGTGTCTTTACAGTTGAAACCAAAGTCCATTTTTAATCAAGGAAGAATGACAGCACATTCTTGAAAACTTATGTTGAGATTTCCATGCGTCCTTCTGAATTACACATATTGTGACGTATCAAAGATTGACTTGTAACACTAATGCAGAATTGCCTGTGTTTTCATACATCATCACGGGCAATGAATCATACCTGTGATGCATATATCTATTGTTCGCCTATTTACTCCCTGCAGGGATTTGAAGCTGGACTCTTCCTGCCCCTGTTGGGCATTTATATAAACCAGTAGAACATAAGATCTGCGTTAATGGGCCTGGTGATCAAGAAAAGCTTTAGCCAATCACCTGTGCTACCCATTCCATTGTCTCACTGCCACACCGACACTCTGTCTTGTGACATTCTGAAACAGAGCAGTAAGCTCGCCCTCGCTATTATGTTACTCTTTGTCTCGTTCGATGGCTCCTCCTCTCCCGAGCTGCCACTTCTTGTCTGCTGTGTGCCAGAGAGCCAAGTGGACTAGTTGGAATGGCTGTTTCCGCGTGTGCTGTCACAATGCTAGGAGTGCTAGCACGTTGCTGTTGGTTACCAGCAGTCAGGCGGTGTCTGGTTACCTCACCTTGCAGCGTCGCACAGTTGTATTATTAACCCTTTGATTAGAGAGCTGGGTGGAGAGCCGGCACCAAGCCTGGAGCGGAATCTCTGTTTGCTTTGAATCCACTCCGGGTTTCGAAAGCGGGTTAGTGTTTGTCAACCTGAAGTTTGTATTTGCACCTCACAAGGCGTTACACCAGAGCTTTGAGTGACCTTGGTTAAATCGTCATTGCAGACATGATTGTTAGTTCAATTCAAGGCTACGCATAGGCTTGTTCGACAAAACCTGGACTTTGAGCTCTGTTTTTCATGTTGGAATGGGAAACTTGCCAGCTAAAGATGATTAAGCTGTAAGGTAGGAGTCATCCTCCACTGGAATGGCAGCAAAAGACAAATTGTGGAATAAATGTGGACACAACTCTCCAGAACTGATATTTTTATTGGGTAATCATGATCATGGCAGAGATATGGTATGTCATCAGAGCATTAATGTAGGTTGTCAAGCGCAGTAATGATTTGACTTTTGTACATAGCTAGGTTGCTGAGAACTCTACCACCTGTTTAGTGTAGAGAAATTACGTCTTTAATATCAACTTCCATTGCTCTGTCATTATGCACTTTCCTTTCATCAGCAGTGTAACGCTTTAAATTGTTAAAGGAATAAACATGAGACGTATGACAAAAGCAGCTTCCCACTGTGCCAATTTTTGGCAACCCTGAAACCTCCTTTGTGTGATCCCATGACCACCATAGCTTACTTGTTTTTCTAGCTGCATCTGCTGGTTTGTTTATGTAGCTGTGTGCTGTGTGGTAGGCTGGCCTGGCTTGTTCCAGCAGCCTGGGCACAGAGCACACTGCACACTCAGTGGGCTAATGAGTGCATTCTTAATGAGGAGGCCCAGGTGGATTCATATATCATCCCTGTGCTCCCGAGCAGCAACTGGATTTACACACCTATGACAAATGGTCATGCATTTGAAATTGTGGGAGGCCCTTCCCTTTTTTTAACCACACTAAAGAGTCCGCGTTGAACTTAATTAATCTGTATAATTAATTACCTGACATCAGACATTACTGGATGTGTAAGGCAGATCTGTGATAAACCATCTATTCCGGGGGGTCATTAATCAGCCTAAGGAGCTGCCGAACCTTTACTCCATGCACATGGGTTCACTGCAGCACAAGCCAGCACAGAGACCTCCAGCAGTGTGTTGTTGACACAGTTTGTTTCGGATGTTTGTGTCCATGCAGAGTATAGTCGCTTTGAGTCCAAGATCCACGACCTGAGGGAGCAGATGATGAACAGCAGCATGAGCTCAGGGTCAGGCTCCCTCCGCACCAGTGAGAAACGCTCCCTCTACGTCAGGTAAAGCTGGAGCACACACACACGTGCACACGTGCACACATGCACATGCTCACTTTCACATTCTTGAATCTCGTGTCAAATGAATTGCCTATTAAAACCCTTCCAGCCTTTGGGGGAGAATTAAGCTCAAAATCACATGCATATAGATTGTATGATGCATGGTATTTATGGATGCACAGTTTGTACCGTTTTCCTTCACACAAAGCTGATGAGCACACATTGCCTCTCCCATCCCTGGATTGATGTTATTTTGAAGCCACGGATGGCATTGATTCTGCTTTGTGTAATGTATGACATTTGAGAGTTTGACAGTGGAGCTTGTTGACGTGTCCTATGTTATGACACTTTGGGCCGGTTGCCAAAGTCTATGGAGGCTCATTTAGGAATTACAACAGGTGACATCCTTCATCCATCCCTCACTTAAATGCAGTGAGTCACAAGGAACTCACAAGGGTCAAGGTGAAAGGATTGTGTGATGTAACGCCACAGCCTGAGTGATTCACCATATTTTTTGAAAGTGCTGATGTGCTTCACTTAACCGGACGCCTAATAGCGACATTACTAGATTGATTTAGCTGAAGTTCAGCGGTAATAAACCTTACCAGTATATATCAAAAGAATATAGGTGTTCTCATTGGACAGAGGGGTGTTAACCAGTCTGACTCATGCCACTCTTATAGACTGGCTCTCATGAGGCATGTAGCGCCTAGCCTGCTCCTATGTGGGTGACTAAGCCCACAGTTACGTTGGAAAAGCTTGTCTTGTTAGCCGGCTGATCCAGCAGCAGCCATGTCCTCCCATCCTAGTTTCAGGAATGTGGAGGCGTTAAGCCTCTAAGGTGAGCTAAAAAAAAATTAAAAAAAAACCCACGATCATGTGCTCACACTTACTCTGAAATACCCTGTGTGTCAAGGTGCTAAAGCAGTGTTGAGGCCATGTATTTGCCATATAAGCCACCAAAATGCATCACGATACTGTCAGCAGTGGTGCTTACATAATGCCTGCTGCAGGTCCAGAAAATAGGAAGAGGTCAGCCAAAGCTAACCTGAACCATTGGAGAAAATGAATGTTTGAAATATCTCCACTGGACTGTGGCGTGCGGCCTGTTGATGCAGGCCTGTTGGTCAAGTTCCGTAAACCTGTAAAGCAGGTAGTAAAACCTTCTTGAGTCTCTATGGGATTACCTGTTTGACAAGATAGTGGCATTTCCAGATGACAGCGCTTATGTTTGTAGTGGAAATTATGTGGCAACAAAGGAAGCACTGTCTTGCAACATTTGTAAACGACAAGTAGAATCCTTGCCAATGAAATAACTTCTGAATGGTATGCTTGAATACTCAGTATGTCTGTAATAGTGTGAGACCCTTATTTACATTTAATGTGTCTGCGATGACATAAAAATGTGCTGTCATACCACTTTAATCGTGTCTCACTAAAATGCAATAAGTGTCTGCATATACAGATATTGAAACTGACTAAACATACTGAACATAAAATCCTTTTTACATCACGATCTTTATTCCATCAAATCTGAGTGAAGCAAGTCACAGTGTGTGTATACATCCAGAGAATGAACCATTTTGGGCCCATATTTATGATTTAAACAGAAAAGAGTGTAACCAAAGCTTGTATGCTTGTGTTTTTGTAGAGCTTTGTTTGACTATGATCGAACAAGGGACAGCTGCCTGCCCAGCCAAGGTCTGAGCTTCTCCTACGGGGATATCCTCCATGTCATAAACGCTTCTGATGATGAGTGGTGGCAGGCAAGGCTGGTGACACCACATGGAGAGAGTGAGCAGATTGGGGTCATACCAAGCAAGAAAAGGTACAGTTGTTCTTCATTTGCCACAGTTTGGGCCAAGATGTGCAAATGTCACATGTGACCACCCTCATTCATAGCCAGCCAACTCGATTTACCAAGGAATAGATCTTTAGAACATTTTCCCTCTTCTTTCCAGAGTGGAGAAGAAAGAGCGTGCCAGGTTAAAAACAGTCAAGTTCCACGCCCGGACAGGCATGATTGAGTCCAACAGGGTAAGTGTTGAGAGCCAGCTGCTCTCCTTGGTGCCACAGAGACTCCTCAGAGCTGCTGCTGGGCTCCCAGGGAGATGACCTACTTCCCCCCTGAGTGTGGGAACGGGACCAGCACCTGCTCACCGCAGCAACCACAAAAAAAGTGCTCATGTTACTGTACAGCAGCTCTGTGGAGATGAGAGGTGTCTAACCTCCTCAGCTCACGGAATTCGATGGCAAAGGCAGTTTTGTCAGATTTAATTTGCAGAAGTCTTTACTGAGCTACTGACTTAGCAGTTTATTAGGTACACCTGCACTCTGATGCACCCCAATGGCACATCTCTGTAGTAAATCCCATCTCTGAAGCTTTTTATGTTCAGTTTTTGGTTTCGACTTTTGTAAGACGTTTTATTCACCAATGTTAAGGCCGTAGGTACTGGTAATTGTAATGCAACCAATACAATACCACCACTCTCTATGAACGCGGAAATTACAGTAGAATTGGACGCTGCTCTGAAAAAACCATGCGAGGCCGACCATGCACCATGCTGCCGGCGGCGGCGGAGGGCGACAGGGCGACTTGATCCCCACCTATTTCACATGAGATCAGCAAAAACGTAACATTATAATAACGACTCACGATTTTAACAAATCTGTGAAAATCAGACTTTCCCCTGCGGCTCTCGCTATCTCAATTAGGAGTTTGTTTCCGTCTTCTGTGCCTTTCTCTTTTCATTACCAGAAGCAGATTCTGACCACGCTTACTGTGAGCCGCGATGAACAGTTTCCCCTTGCAGCAGGAAACACACTAATGTTTTGGTGCATGGGAGACACAAAAATAGGCTGAATCAGGTTTTGTTTGCTTTAGATTGTAAAGGTGTAACGAGTAAACTGTTAAGTCGGTCTAAAACAGATGTAATGTGTGTATTTTTCATTTTGCAAGCAGATTCAGTTGATTTAATTGGTGTATAACGAAGTAAACAGAAGTTTCCTTCGCATTGATATGCCATTCATTTTCACCCATTACCTGCTGCTCATTTTCATTATTTGATGTGTATCGTTTCTTCACATTTCATTTGCTTTTGCATGGGTGTTGAGTGCCTTCATTGAAACCCATTCTGTTTTTGTCTTCACCCTCTCATTGCCCCCTCCTCCTCTCACCCACACATCTTCAAGCAGCCAGTCAAAGTAAAGCGCAAAAAAAGCTTCAACCTCTCACGCAAGTTCCCGTTTTACAAGAGCAAGGAGAATATTGTGCAGGAGCTGGTGGAGTCCGAACGTGAGTACCAGCTGTGTGATCGAGGGGCGGGGGTTGCTGTCCTTGCCCTTCATGCCTCATATGTCTTTCAACTTTCATCTTTCCACTCACCTCCAGGGACATTTGAGTGATGTCTCCACTCTCGTCCTTTTCTCTCTGTACCAGAGAGAGACACCCCACCCACCCCCACGCAGAACCAGCACTAAGTTGGGGATAAGGGGGGGGTCTCTCTGGTGTGTCTGTGCATCTGTCTGTGGGCTCCAGAGGAGTGCCCAGTTGTGTTAGCAGTGTGTGTTTGCGCAAGTTCTTGGCTGCCTTAACACACAGGCCTTCTCACACTGATGCTGCTCTTCTATAGACCATTCTGATCCTGAACAGTTCTTCTGTCAGTCACTGACCTACAACAAAAAAAAATCCCATTAATTGGACTGAAACTTTTAACACTTAACAGGTCAGAATTCCATTTTAATTGGATTGGGTTTGTGTAATTGAAAGACCATGGCTTAGTAAGAATAAAGTGGGGCTCAGGCTCAATGGGTTCAATGCAGCACTGTGGCAGCGGGCCTGGCGAGCACTACACACCACTCCTCTCTCTCTCTCTCTTTGCCCCAACTCTCACTAACCTCTTCTTCTTCCTGTCTGCTCTCTTCTCTTGGTTTCTGCTCTCACCTGTCGGGACCCCTAGGACTTCCCAGGGTTAAGCGATGACTTTTATGGATCAAAGAGTTTGAGTAAGTGTGTGGTTTGACTGTGTCAAGCAGCTGTCCCCGAGCTCAGAGAAAGAAAAAAAAAAATGCTTTGTCCCTGCAGACCCAGCTGGGATTGGCTAAACCACACACCCATGTTTGTGCTGTCTCTCTTCTGTCCCTTTCACACACACACACCTACACAACACCACACACATCATACACACAAAATATGCATTCCCAATGGTGGGCGAGTGATACACTTGTACAGAATTTCTCATGGGGTCTTGACAATAAATGTTTTGTGGGCTATTGTCAGATAAGGTCACACAGCGCTGGAGTATATGTATCTGTCACTAGACCAGGGTGTTGCTAGGCCTAGTTGGAAACAGTTTTTCCTCCCAGTTCCCTTGAGTCAGCTGGCCCCTGCCTCCCTCCTATGGACGGCATAACGCCAGCATGCTTTCTTTGTCATTTCCCTGATATGCAATCTGCTGCCACAGGCACAGATCTAGCAATAGGAAACATTGGCAAGGGAATGGTGGGGCCAGTTGGGACATTGTCACAGGAAACATTTAATTTCCTATTGCTTGCACCTCAAACCACTTCCCTAATATTGTGAGAGCATGGCTACCGCACCGAGCAAGACTTCTGCTTTCTTTATCCTTTTTTATTGGCCCAGATGTTAAGAAACGACGTGCTTTTTTCCCTAAGGCCCTTGAGAGGGGGAAAAATAAATTTCACCCATTAGATAAATAAAACAAGAGTATTTATTTGGATATGGCTGTTTTTGGGGTGATCCTACATCTTGTTCTCTTGTGGTTTTCAGAATGTCTGACATCGAACACAAGTGACAGTGAAAGCAGTTCAAGTGAGTAACCTGAATCTCCTATTGTCTGTCTGGTTTGTTATTAATGCCCACAAAGATGAGCACTGTGATATATATTTGTGTCAAATGGTATTAGTTACTTAAGAGACAAAACCATTCCTGAGTATTTTGGAAAATGTTATTACAAAAATGTACTAGTAAAATATGTTTTGCTCTTAAGGAGTAACAATCTCATAGCTTTGCTTTGAATGACATGTCCAATGTCTAATGGTTTTATTTGTGTTTTTACAGAGGGGCAGGAGGACACAATTCTTTCCTATGAGCCAGTCATTCGACAGGAGAGTGAGTGAATTATTTTTATTTAGAAAAATGTTAATCCTCAGAAACATATGTGACATTTACTTATATTCTCTGTGTAAAATATGTATTCTGTTTTTACATGTATCTTCACCTGCTGTCTTCATTTTCAATAGTCCATTACACAAGGCCTGTGATCATCTTGGGCCCAATGAAGGACAGAGTAAACGACGACCTCATCTCTGAGTTTCCCCACAAATTTGGCTCTTGTGTACCCCGTAAGTTGACAGCACACCACACATCTAAGCGGCACACACAACATTAAGGCAGTGGTCACAAAAATAAACCTGTCCTCTTCCTCTCTGCAGACACGACTCGTCCAAGGCGAGAGAATGAGATGGATGGCCAGGACTACCACTTTGTGGCCTCACGAGAGCAAATGGAGAAAGACATTCAGGACAATAAGTTCATTGAGGCTGGGCAGTTCAATGAGAACCTCTATGGGACAAGCATCTTGTCTGTCAGAACTGTGGCTGAGAGAGTAAGGGCCTTGACTTGTATTTCTACCTAGGATTTGGTTACAAGATTGGGTTTGGTGTGTTTGGAGTGTAAGAAGAGGTGTGTAATTGACTGCAGTGTTTGAAAGCAGACAATTGCAAATAAATGTTCCACCTCGTTGGCAAAATTCAGATTGGTCACGGGTCTGCAGAACTCATTCCAGTAATACAGTAACCACAGAATGTCGCTGGAGAGAATTCTTTATCGATGTACAGCCTACTTATGTAACTAAAAAAAAAATCAGAAAATGTCAGGCATTGTTAACAAACCACTCTCTACTGTTCCCCAGGGAAAACACTGCATTCTGGACGTTTCTGGTAATGCCATTAAACGACTGCAGCAAGCACAACTTCATCCAATTGCCATCTTTATTAAACCAAAATCCATTGAAGCGCTAATGTAAGTTTGAGCTGTTGCACGTAACGGTCAACAATACGCTATCACCAGTAATTTGTAATTATGTCTGTGATACTAACTATGAAAATGTGTCTTTCAGGGAAATGAATAAGAGGCAGACATACGAGCAGGCCAATAAAGTCTTTGACAAGGCAGTTAAACTGGAGCAAGACTTTGGAGAGTATTTCACAGGTAAGCACCAATGTGTTTCACTCTTGGTCACTAACAATTGTGCAAAGGCAGCCAACCAATACGTCTCCATGTGTGATTTTTGTCTGCAGCTATTGTTCAGGGTGACTCGCTTGAGGAGATCTACAACAAAATCAAGCTAATCATCGAGGAGCAGTCTGGCCCCTACATCTGGATTCCCTCTTCAGAGAAGCTCTGAGCTCCTTGCCGCCCCCTCTGCGTCTGTGCAGAGCTCCCCTCCTGCCTCCCAGAGACCCCACCCGATTCCAAATAGCCCCCTCCTTTTTGCAGATATGTTTCATATCAAGTTTTAGTGTCATCATTATGTTACTCTAAATGAAAAAGAAGTCTTATCACCATTACTGTGACTGTGCACACCCCTGCATGAGTTTCTCAACAAGTCCAATTAAGACTGGAAATGCCATTCCAAATCATTTGTCAATTAAAAACAAAAGGGAAAAAGGAATTCATCCTTTTGTGAACTGGGACTGACTGAAGATCAGAATGTTCTACAGAATTCTGGAGAGAGGAGTTGGGGTTCAAAAGAAGTTACAGGGGAACAGAGACAAATCATAAGGAGTTGGAACACTTTGTAAATGTTCATCAAATCACATTTAAAAACCCGCAAGATGACAAGTGAAGACCAATTAAGGGTTGTTTTTTTTTCTAAAAAAGACTGGATAAAATCAATCCCTGCTGATGGTACTGTTCAAGGAGTCATCTCTTGTTTATAATGACTGAGGAAATTATTGGAGGAGCCTACAAACTGGTGTTCTATTTATCACAAACCAGCTTGCTGTTTGGTCGTCTGCCAGTTGTCTGTGCTGCAGCCGATGAAGACATCTTGGGAGGCAGATCAAGAGAAAGAAATACGTTGTGAATCTCTACATTTATATTATGAAATCAGATGATAAATGATAAAATCCTACTGAGATTTTACTACATATTAAATGCTACACATTTTACACTTCACTAGAATTGTCAATTTGGAGGGCTGTTAGATTTCATTTCTATGTTCCTTTCTTTTTTGTGGGATTTGTTTTGCTTGTGGTTTTTAGCTGCTCTGTGTAAAGGATGGGGGTAGAGAAGTGTAACTGGGCTCTCTGCAAAACACCAAACTGCCTTACATCAAATACAAATTCTGTTTTGTGACTACCTGTTGTTTGTGAGAGAAGCTATACACAATTGACAAGGAAAAGAGGAAACCCCATTTTCCTTATCTTTTTGTGTCCTCCATTCTCCAAGAGACGTAACTTGAGTGCAATAGATAAATCGGTGTCACCTCTGCGGGCGCCATCTCTCCCCGTATTTCAGCCTTTTCCTGCGTAACTGTAATTAGCTGATTTGATTACAATTTGGACAGCCAGAGCCTCCTAACTCATGTTGAGCAGCAGACCACCCGATTACACTCTCTGCCTTCCAAGAGGATTCTCTTCTGATTGAATGGTACTGTCCTATCTGCCACTATGATGGTGGTCTTAAAACGGGTAGAACAAGACAATAATTGTATTGGATGTTCTAACAATTAAAGAGTCAATATAACCTGTTTTGGATTGTCCCCCTTTCCCCTAACCAAAAACACTAAAGTTGGGTTTGATTAAACCTATAAGCTCTGTGTATTTATAAACATATGAATACTTAATGAATTTGTGGTTGGCAGGTGCTAAACCACTGTGTGTCTGGGGTGAGCTAGACCAGCTCAGGAATCTAACGTACAGATACCATTTCCCCTGTGACTGAAGGGCCACGTTTGAGTGATTACTGAGTGAGAGTTCATACCTGTCAAATGTGAAAGTACTCATGGTAGTTTAAAGGGCATTTTCAACTGAATAGTGTAAACAGTATATTATGTGTCCTCTCTTTTGGTGGTGAGGTGTGGAGCTCTGTCAAAGCCACAACAGGTGTGGTAACCTTTGAGTTGGCTGTACGGCATCACCAGGACCTGCTCCATCCTCCCATGGAAGTCTTGGCACTGTTTATGTGTTCATGTGAAAGGGCATGTCTGAGCTTTTGAAGAAGGAATACTGTGGCCCATGATCCTGCGAACGTTCCTGCTTTCTGCCTCAGCACTGAAGAGTGTTATGGGATATTATCCTCAAAGAGCAAGACCCAAAAGGGAGACCTCTGGGTCCTCTACTCTCCCATCCACAGAGCGGCTGTACCTGCAGGCAATTCCAGAACAGGTGTGCCCACCTGCCAGGCACCACTGCTAAACCAGCTGTCAAAACCAGAGTTCAGGGAATAACTGAAGGGAACAGAGCCATTATAAACTGCTTGCAGACTGTTTCAAAGGGTGTGGTAGCTGTACAATGTAAATAAGCCCCCAGCAGATCCCCCTCACCTGTGCTTCATGCATGTGTGACTCAAACTGGGATTATCATGTTTTATAGACCACAAATGTCAGGTAAGTAAAGTTTGAGCTACTCTTGAAATATAATTTCCATACAAATGTGCTGTATTGTTGGTATTTCTCTTCAAATGCCTATTGGAACACTTAACTAGTCAGTTGGGAATTTCATTCCCTGAAGTAGGGCCTGTCTACATGTGATTACTTGTGGAACGTGTCTGGGTGTATAGATTATTAAAAAAAATTTAAAAAGATGTTGTAAAATAATTTAAAAGAGATGCAGGCAGAAACCTACAAGACACTACAGAAACCAGAAGCATTGATCAGTATCATTTAGAAGTTTAGAATTGGTCCTCTGGTGTTTAGTTGAAATACAGCTGACTGTTAACAATGTGTGTGGTATTCATACCTCAGTCAGCCATGTCAAAGCCCAAAGAACTTGATTTCATTTAACTCTTTCCACTGAGGTTGTGGCATATAACTGATGGAACCTGGATGCCTATGTGTGTATACTTGATGAGGGCCTTTGTTTTGTTGAGAGAAATGAAGACATAATGCTTTTATTTTTGGGTGGGGGGTCAAGGTTCTTGTTTGTACTTTTGGGTGATGCTGTTTACGTTATAGCACATCTGTGCAGTAAGTGCTTGCAAACATGAACCCTTTGATTGTACAGTAATTTCCTTCCTGTCGCTGCAGGTGGTACAGCCTATCAGGACACTGGGCCTCATGGTCTTCCCTGTCCTAGTCATGAAGGAACAGTCCTGCAACTTTTGTTTGGGTTTTATTTTGGGACTTGACAAGAGTTTATTTGTTTGAAAACAATAAAATGTGATTCAGTTATGATTTTGATGTGCTTGTTCTTAAACATTAACTGGCTCAGTAGCCTTCAGGTAACATGAATAACAAGTAGCTAGAACCATAAGCCTACTCAAAGCTGACCTTCTAACAGGCATTTAACACTAAGCTGGTAACCGCTGACCTGTCCCAGTTTGATTATTCTACTGGGCTGAGCTTCTTGGCTTTGTCCAACCTGTCCAGGAGTTCACTGTAGAGGCCAGACATCTGTGGATACACAAGACCAACTGTTACCTTTAAAAATGCCTCAGGTCTCAAGGGTTCTTATTGATGTGGGTGTATTTAACCATAAGACCAATGTACTTCCAGACCTCTCACATTTGTCTAACTAGCAAATTGGCCTCTGTCACACTCCACTACCTGTTATTTCCCATCTGCTTCATTCACTCTCTCCATCCCTCCACCTTTTCAGTGGCCCATTCCTCTACCTGTGTCTGGTAGCTCTCCTGCAGGGAGCCCAGGTGGCGGACGAAGCTCATGGCCAGGCCGCACCATTTCTCAGCCTCAGGGTACTGAGCCAGACTGTACAGCAGTATCCCTGTGTTCCAGGCCCGAGTGAGCAACCACAGGCTCTCCCTCTCTGTGATGTTGTCTGGCTACAGGGAAGAGCAGAGAGATGATCAAAAGGCCAGAGAATGTTCATCATTTAGTGTGTAAAGGCTGCAAGTAACCTTAGAAATGACAATTTCAATCCAATCCTTTTTTAAAGCATGTTAAATTTTTACTCATGCTTAGGAGTCTTAAAACATAGACCATTAACAAATTTAGTCTATGAAGTTAAAAATGTCATTCATTTTTCACAACACTTTAATCTTGGGCTTATACTTTGATCCAAAGGATTCCACAGAAGCGTTCTAGTAATAACTCAATATGAAAAGGGAAATATGCCTTGCCCATAAAGCAGTATAATGCCTCAATAATTTGATGCTTCTTTCAAAACTGTAGCTCACCGGCAGTGTGATGACTTGTACAGCACATTAACATTCAAATTGGCAGGAAGGGGATGGTGAATGGAGGCATCTGCTAATTGAAGTGAGGCTGAAAGCCCATTGACAAAAAGGTTTCTAGAACAGCAGGCAGGCGAGGGGTAGAATAGAGGGGGTTAATTATAGTGCAGGGAGCACTTCAGTTGGAGGGAATGGGAGGTGGGAGCCAAGAGATGGTGGCATGTGATTGATGACTCACTGCGGCTGTAACGATGGACAGGGCCTCCTCGTAGTAGCCCCATACCTCCTCAAGTACATGGGCCTCCACCTCTGATACACCATTTGGAAGGGACAGCTTGATCAGGCTGTGAACACACTTACTGTGGAACACAAAAACA
This sequence comes from Lamprogrammus exutus, assembly GCA_900312555.1. Lineage (NCBI taxonomy): Eukaryota > Metazoa > Chordata > Actinopteri > Ophidiiformes > Ophidiidae > Lamprogrammus > Lamprogrammus exutus. The sequence continues at coordinate 5,030 of OMOW01101689.1, read as the reverse complement.
GTTGAACAATTAAGATGAACCCTCTGGTGATGGGCCATAAATGAAATATCAAAGGGTATTTTCATGCAGAGTAGTGATACCTGCAGCAGGCCAGGTCAGGCCGTGGTTGTTTTTTGTGCAGAGAGAGAGCAACCCTCAGGGCTTTCTTAGACAGCAGAGGAAAGTGGGCTGGAGGCTCCATGGCTAACGCTGGATGTAGAACAGAAATGCTGGTGTATTGTTACTACTAATACAGTTCCTTGAAATTTGTCAGGACATACTATTCCGCAAGTGATGGTTACCTGCAACGGTCTCTAGCACTTTAGTTTCAACATTTTCAAGCTCCAGGACAGACTCCAGTACTGTCTCGAGCTTGGGGTCATCCAGCTTGGCACGAGCCTCAAACTCATACAAAAGCAGAAGGGTGTCTGTTTGGTCCACAGGGAAACTCCCTGTAGATACATGTTTAAAACACCTCTTTATCTCTACCTTGAAATCTAGAATAAATTCAGGCCCTAAAGAACTTTGTAATGTTGCTCTTTATCTATCTAAGTAAATATACATGGATGTAAACAACTTAGCATCGCTTAGAATAGCTTAGAATCAAAATGAGGTGAGGTACCTGAAGCTTTCAGTGTTTTCCAGACCTCCCAACAGTTCTCAATGTATTCCAGAGCCTGAGTGAGCTCCTCAGTCTGTGATCCAAGTGAAAACAAAAAACAAGCATTCTCAATTCATTATCGCCATCTAGTGTCCAAGCAAAGGGATCAAAATTAAACACCTACGCCAGCATCAATATTGTGGTTAGTCACCTCTCCTCTCCACTGGTCTTGGTAAATTTCCATTCATCTAAATGGAGAATGAGCTAGTGTAGGAGATTGGTAGAGGAAGTGGGTGGCACACCTGAGCAGAATGAGGAGACTTTCTGCAGAGCATCAATGAGGCAGCAGCAGCCATGAGCAGGCATGTCTTTTGACCCATGAGCACTGTGCGGTCAGGAGGGCACAGCTGGGAGAGCTACACAAAAACAATTATTGTGGGGAATTGGTTGAGAAAGATCCTCTCCTTAAGTATTTATTCACAGTTTCTGGCACAACTATTTCACTGCCAACAGCAGCAATTTCTAATCTCCAAACGGCTCTCAGGCATGAAAGCAAGCAATTAAATCAACCATGTACACTCAGTCAAACTCCCCTGGATGAATGAATGTTAAGCAAAAATCCTATGCATACCACATGTAATTATAGGTATTCTGAAAGAGGACATGTTAAGAAGTCAGAGGAGTTTTTATTTCATACTGCTATGTTTATCTTCACTGACATAGACACAGATTAATTCATCTGACAAAGCTAATAAGGACAGTTACCTGGAAAGAGAGCACGAAGAAATCTCTCATTCTATCAGGACTGCTCTCACACTGCAGAGCTGAGTTCCAAGCTGCAACAAGGACGTAAACAAGCACACACATGTGCATGTCCACACAGCACACACACCCACACACACACACACAAAAGGAAGGTGTTGTATGATTTGAAGTGATGGCATACCAAGTCAGACTGAACCGGTTACTGAGAATGAGGTAAAGGTGTAGTACCAATTTTCCTGAACCAGTTAGCTGCCTCTCTGCATTGGTCAACAGCCAAGAACGGCTGACACAAGACTTTCTGCAGAGCTGTGTTGACGGCAAACAACACACTCATGGGTTAAGCAGAGTTAATGCTTTTTTTTTTAAACAAATACTGTTTGACCACTTTTGCACAGGTACTCACCCATTTTTAGATATGACAGCAGGACATCCAGGTTTGAATTCCTACATGAAGTGATGTAAGGTAGTGATAGTCTGCATTAAAATCTTATTAAAAGTAGCACAGTAGCAATAATACTACAAAAACACACTTTTTAAAGAAATCCCCCTTTACTTTACCTTGTCTCGTCACTTGTTTTTTCTATTTTGGAGAGCACAAGTCGAACCAAACACCTACGAGAAGATGAATGGGGAGAAACTGTTGTTGACCTCCTTTCTTTCACCTACTAACTGTATTATATAGAGACACACTTTCGAGTAGCAGGGAAATGTAGGTCAGTGAACCATAGAGGTGTATTGAAAAACGAAGAGAATCTCTACGTGCATCAGCCATCTGTACAAAATGTTGTCACTTTGTGTGTGTGTGTATCATAATGTACCATGATGATGCTTTGTGGAGAATTTCAACACATAAACACTTATTGCTCCAAAAGAGAATAAATAAAAAATGAAATAAAAAATTTCACAAGTCACTATTTAAACACCACTATTGATTCTGTTCTCACAAACTGCATTCTACAATATTGTAAGCAAACATACAAGTTCCTTTTAAAGTTATTCATAACTTTGATTGCAGCCAAAAAAGGCTTGTTTATTTTATTTTATTTTGCAAAAATAGCCTGGAAACAAAGCGTCAGACAAAAATGCAACAGGAGATGGGAGCCGATAACACTGCAGAAACCCAACTCCTTATTTTGTCCATACATTTGCCCTTCATAACTTAATATGTTTTGCTTTTTAAAATACAGGAAAATCAAGTTTGTACGGTTCTCAATTCAGATACATTTTTACTTTTTTGCTGTCATGTCAGAAGTACTTTTTATCAGATTAGAGGTAATTTTGATCTAAAGGAGAATCTCTGAACAGTGTTAATGAAGAGCATTAATTTGAATAACACATTTAATAATAATAATAATAATAACTTTAATTTGTATAGCGCCTTTCAAGGAACCCAAGGTCGCTTATTTGTTTTCACAGACCTGAGAGCAGTCACAACCAGAGCTTCATCTCTGCCGTTTTCACACAAACTCTCCAATGCCTTCATGGCGATGTCCTGCTGTTCACTCTGTACAGAGGAACAAACATCCTCCTCCTCATCACTACTGATGTTCATCGCAATCATGTACTTAAGACGGAATCCCCACACTATGATTGATAGTGATGGTATTTCAGACTGGTGTATAGAATCCATAAACCCTGTGGTTAAATCCTACCTCCAAAGCAATCTGAGCAGCCAGTTTGAGGAGATTGGCAGCAGCATTCTCAGAAACCAGCAGCCCGTCCTCACTGGCCGCAGGACTCCTGGCCATAACCGACATTGCTTTGATTGCCTCTGCAGCTAGTACAGACAGTTCATGAGTCACATCAAAACACGCAGAAGACAATAAAATGTAGATGTACTTAAAATGCACAGGTACCTTTTTCAACATTGTTCTCCTGAACTGCAATCTTGTAAACACTGAACTGAGTAAAAATGCTGTCAGGATCACACCTCTCTGCCTCCTTAATTGCTTCTTTGGCCTGTTAAAGACAGTTTTCTTATACTTGTAAACATACATCATTTACATGAAGAAAAAGACAAAGCACCTGGTGAGATTTTCACGACCTGCTTTTGTGGCTCACATTGTCTCACCTTCTCTAGCTGCTTCAGTTTCAGGAAACACGTAGCTCTGTTCCTCTGTAGTTTGGCCAGGTTGGGCTCCATCTGACCTGTCTTAAAGAAACTCAGGGAGTAGTTATACCACTGCAGAGCCTCTGAATAGTTCTTGGCCTGAGAAGGGAGATATACATGATAAAATATAAGTACACACACCATAACACATCATGTAAAGCAAGAGTAGACATAGATATGCTCAAATTACCTCAACATATTTGGAGCCTTTATCCCACAGTAATACCTGTAGACTTGTGAGGGCCTGGGGTGTCAAATGTGTACCTGTGTAGTGGCCTGAGTGGGGGGGAAAACAGTTATAATTGCTTCAGAACTGATTTCATCTGATTTTACTGTGATAACAAATAATCATAAATTAATCATCACGTCAGGTACCAGCGATGATATCCTCTATCTTCTGTTTGCCCAACAGTTCTTTGCCTTTCTGCAGCAGCAGCTCAATGTGCAGGACGAGAGCAATTCCCAGGTGAGGTGATGTCTCAAAGTGCTGACACACACGTTTCAAATACTCAAATGCCACAATTTCTCTATCAAATCAAACAGATATTTGTCAATTAATCTTGCTTGAATTTTCCTGAAATAACATCTGTGTGCTTGTATTTGTCTGAACATTTCCACAAAAGACAAGTCAACTGAAGTACAAGCAAAGATGCTAAAGTTTCTACCTGTCTTCATATATGAGTAGTTTCACTATGCCTAGACTCAATTCCAGAGAAACCTCAGATTCCAGCATCTCATTCAGACCTGAAAATACATTTCATTTTTGTTGATTAATTTATTGCTGTTGATTCAGAGTGTATACTTTTTATTTTCTTATAGCAACACCTAGCTTTAAAGTCACACAGAACACATAAAAACACTTCGTACATCGTAGTACAGGTCTGTGACTGTTTAAGACCAGCTCTACTGGATCAGTGGAGTAGCAACACGACCACAGACTTGTAAAAGTTCTGGGGTGAATAAACTATTCACTAGAAGTTTTTAATTATTTTTTCCCAGTAGGTTGATAGAATCAAAGCAAGCAACACACCAACCACAAGTCCACTTCTCCCACAGCTGCCTTTCCTCATCAAGTTCTGTATAAATAATTAAAAGAACTCTGATAATAAATTACCAGCGCTGATGTGATCGTCTGAGGCCCCACAGCTCAGGAGTATTCTGATCTTCAGGTACAGCCCGGAGGAGCTCACGCATTCCTGTCAGATTGAACAGTGTAACTTGGTACAGAGTATCTGAACTGATTATTTGAAGTGTGTAGTCCACTAATGGTTGCTCATATTCCACCTTATTGGCCAAGTCTACAGCATGGAGAGCCTTCTCTTGATACTGCTTGCAATCCCACTCTACATAAACTGTTGCAAGGAGCCTCAGAGCCCTGGCCTAATGTGAGGGGAAATGAAGACAGAAAAATATGATTATTTCATTTTGTACTCATGTGGTCATATTTGAACCAAATATATACCACCTTACCTGGAACTCAGATTGAGGGGAATATTTCACATTCATCTTTCCAATGTCATAGCTCTGCCTGATTAAAAAAAAAAAAAGGGAACTCATCTAAAACATGTTCCCACA
>OMOW01101685.1:0-11492 GCA_900312555.1 Lamprogrammus exutus | reverse complement strand
CTGTAAAGTGACAATTTCCCTCATGGGATCAATAAAGTATATCTATCCATCTATCTATCTATCTATCTATCTATCTATCTATCTATCTATCTATCTATCTGAGAGTGTGTCAGCTCAGAGGTATCTGTAGCTAGGATCTGTGTTCCATAAGTGTGGGGTGTTTAATAAAATGAATTGCTTGGAAATTGCTATTAAATTGGCAATAAAGTAAAGCGTTATAAGGCAAACAAGTCTTTTTGTATTAGCTGGGTTGGGGAGGCTCCAATTTCAAAATCAATCCCCAAAATCCTAAGGCAGGCCACATCCCTGAGTTTGGGATTATATTAAATTTGATCTGGGTGGAGTACAAAACGATGACAACATTCAAAAATAATGCACAACCTTAACAATGAACTCAAATCTGATGTGATTCACACACCACACTCTTAAAGCGATATCAGCAATTTAAAAATCATTTCGAGTACCGCTAAGCACTACAGATAAAGTAGTTATTAACTTATTATTTTAGTGAAAACAATTGATGGCTATAATGCTCTTTACAGTACAGTGAAGCAGTCAGGGCTCAGCGTTGCTCACCAGCACAGATGTTGCGCATTTCTTGGCTGTTCTGCAGGGACTGAATCATTTCCAGGATGCACTCCCTTTCCTGCTCCATGGCTGATGCGGCGTCGCGCAAAGCCTCCACCCTGACACACATACACACACATCACACACATGCTGTGACTGTCACACATTATGAGGAATACCATAGCCTATGTGTCACGGCAAAATTCTATGGTGACAAGAAAATAACAACTGGGTATCATGACAACGCCATTAACCTCACTGTGCACCACAATGACAACATGTGGATATTGAATATTTGAGTGATTTAGTTATCGACACACCCACATCTTCCGCAATTATCTCATCTTTCTGTGTAATTCCCGTTAGTTCTAACCGCTTCTTCAGAAACACTTTCCTCACTTTCTTGCCGCCTCTGCAAAATCTAACATTTTTAGACACGTCATGTCAGATCTACATACGAGCACAGTGTAATAGAATTTCCCTCAAACTCTGATTTGAGCATCCTGAGTTTAACATGAAAGCAAACGCGGTGTGTTAGCGGTTGGGGCTCGTCATGTGTAGCGCACATGGTGCAGGCCCGTTACCTAATTTCCAGCTGATCCAAACTTTCCAGGAGTCGTCCGGAGCGATCGGCCATTGACAGCGTCCTGCTGAACTTGCCGCAGGGACTTTCGTTCATTTTCGCGTGTATTTTCGCTTGAGCCATGGTGGCAAATGGCTGTTATGGTCCTATGGTCCTGCAGGGCAAACTCTGAATGTGAGCTGTCAAACTGTCCGACAGACTGTGTCTCAGGCTGCAGCAGCGCCCCGAGGAGACATTATTACCTAACATGGGCTGTCACTTCCTCAGCCGAGCCACAGAAGAACTTTCCCGAAGAACCTGGAAATGTGATTCCGAAAATATGGTTCGAGGATCGCCCCCGAGGTCCTGTAGGAGGTTGCAGTGAATCCCCTGCATAATGACAAATACTTACATATATTGTAGTAATAATTTCACTCCCAACACGTTTCAGTAGGGGTGTGGACATAATAAAAGACTTACAACTCGATTTTGAGACCACTGACTTGACACTCCAGCATGTTTACTCGGACTTGACATCTTCCCCGAAACAAAGATTAAAATGAGCAAGTATGCATAAATGTTTGTTTTCATATTTAAGTGTATTTTCATCAAATGATATGATTCATCTGGAAAGTATGCAAATTTTGAAAAACACCCATGATGAGTGAATTGACTCTACACATGATTATCCTGGCATTAGACCTTAGCATCTAAAGTCTAATGCCAGGATAATCATGTCATAAGTTTAAGACTATCCAAGATGATATCCTGGCATTTAACGAGGAGTCCAATCCCTATAAAGCTCTTAAGAGTTTGGCTCACAAATATTGATGACTTTTGAGTTTCAAGTTCTATTGCCACAGACTCTATCATACATATAGGATGATGTCATGTGAAATTCTTTTCCAACCACAACTCCTTCACTGTGCAATATACAAAATAAAAAAGAAATAACAGAGATTAAAAACATAACAAGGGAAATGTGGTGCATAAAGTGCATACATGTTTGAATACAAAATGTGTGTACAAATTCATTATTGTATATACCATTTACAAAAAAGTTATGTACATTGTGTGTATGTGTAAAATGGGCACATTAACACACCTTAACAATACCATTTACTCTTTACTAATTTTATTTTTAGAAATGGCAGAAAACCTTCTGGTTACTTGTGAGCCTGCTGATTAGTCAGGGAGTTTTCTCTAATATTTGACTCTTGTATTTATCAGAAATGACAAAAACAGGTATAGATTAAGTACAACTAACAGTTCAAGAAACATTTGTCAGTCACCCTTGAATGATTTCACAGCAACATGAGTAAATTAACAGCACAAAGTTATTACTTATATTACAGGTGCAACATAGCAGGACTTAATTTGGGAACGACATTTATTTAAACCAACTGAGTGAATTTCACATTTGACAGACAAAACTTAAATCCCTGATTTTAGCAATCTCTCATCTGTTGATCTTTATTCAGACGGTTAGAGGGATGCAAACAGAGTGGAGTAAGGTCTTGCAATGCCGGAGTGAGGAAGACGTGTCTGAGGCTTTTTCTAAAAGGCAAATGTAGCCATGACTCTTATTCGGCACATACTGTACTATAAAGTGTACCCATTATTTTGTTTATCATGTGTGTTTCAATTCTGCAGTGAAAACACAAAAAAGGTAACTGGAGATGCAGCTGACTGGGAGCTTTGAGTGCATGTGTGCTCTGGTAACTTGCAGCGTCATCGATGCCATTTCTGGCACATGTGTCAACATACCTAAGCGTGGAGTCCTACCAACAGAGGACAAGTGTGTGAGGAGCGATTTACCAACTATGATCTGAGAGGTGTCAGTACAGAAAGTGAAATTCTAAAATTGAGGCTATGATGTCCGATATTCATCAACAATAATGTAGAAACACATAAGAACAAAAGACATTTATTTAATAGACTCTGAGCAAAATGTGCCAAAATAAAACACTAACATGAATATCTTCATGGGCTTAGAATTCCAAAAGGCTTCTTTTGAGAGCTTCTTCCAACTCTGTGAAGATGAAAAAGGGGAGTGAGATGATTATGTCAAAATCAAACACTTAGCTCAACTTAAGCTTCATTCACACAAAGCTTTCTTTCTGTAAATTTGCCAACAATATTGTATTAAATTAAATAACATACCGTTCACATAACGTCTTTTCTTACCCTCACCTCCTCTCCCACTCATTAATTACTTAGCAGGTATTTTGCACTTCACGATCAAAATTTCATTTCATATTAATTTTTAAGCTATTCACAGCAGCCATCTTGTTAGAATGACCTAAAATCTCCCAGACTGATCTATCATAAATCCAGGAAATCTTAAATAAGTGACATATTTGTTGATCTGTCTGGAATCACTGCGTGAGAGAGGCTTCCGTCATCAAGAAAGGACAGTACACAACACTCAAGAAGAAGATGTGATGTGTGCAATACAACAGCATTCTTTTCAAGTGGGTTAAATGAAAATGGTAACACGCATTAGGGTTTTGCAGTCTCATCCAAACTGTATTCAACACTGAATATGTCTCGTTTCTGATGACGGGATTGTGGATTTCAATATGCTCAAACACTAGGCCTGTTATCAATGAGCCACATTACACAGCAAATCTGTCAAAGAGGTTCACTGTATTAAATTAATATTTTAATCGATGATGAGCAACTTGCAGGGTTCATTCAGTTCTGTATCCATTTCCCTTTACACAACTATGATATATGTCATGACTGTGACATTACTGAGATAATTGAGGAACATGTTTGCTACACTATTTCACACGTGTAAGTTAACGGAGTCCTACACCGACATTAAAGAAGCTGCCGCATGTTTTAGTGTCACTTCCTGCGTTTGACAAAATCCCCTAAATTCTGCTCATGTCTGGGCTGTGGATCAGAGCGATATGACTGAAGCCAATCTTCATAAAGAAATAATAAAAAATAAAAATATCCAAGCCTATGAAAATGCTACAAAATGATACCTTCAGTCATAAGGGATCATCAAGCTGCAAGTATTATCTCCACAACAATCTCCCACTACTTCATGTTACAAATACAAATGTTTCTGGGTAAAATGTCACAGGAAAAAACTTTCTAAGGCAACGGTGAACACATTTGTATCTTAACTTATGACTTCATGTAGAGCAGCTTTTAGAGACTTCAACGTGTTTAGCAGACATTTGGACCTGGTAAGTGAACACCAAATATCTTCAGAATGCTCCAACTTACAAGTCAGTGACCGAGTTCAGATGTATCACTTTAATTCTAAAGGATTTGAGGCAAAGACATCACAACCCATCGGCTACAAAATTATATCACTTAAAATATCTGTAATTCTCTCATCTTTTCAGGCTTTTTCCTCCCTTTTCTCTCCACTTTGAAAAGCCCACGTCCCCTGTGCTCTCATTGGCTATTCACAATTTTGTCTGATTAATCATCATACAATTACTAAAGGCTACATTATTTGTGTTTTTCAGTGGAAACACACACAAACACATACCTGCCGCCTCCCGAGTTTCTTCTGCCATCAAAGCCAGTGCATCATTCATCCCCTCATCTGGTTCCTCTGTAATGGAATACAAAATCAGTAAAAACTGCTTAAAAAAATACTGAATATTCTTAAGTACAGATGCTTTGCCCATGCCACTGCTTTGACAGCACAATACAAGTTTTAACAAATATAACCAAGAATAGTTATATAGAAATTTCTAATACAATGAATACCATTTCCATAGCATATTCCAGCAGTATATTCCCATGCATTGGCATTGGGCTGACACTTGACCTGACTCTAACCCCAACCAACCTGCCAAGTTTGATCCAAATCTGATAAAAAACTCTTTGAGTTATCGCTGTGACAGGCAAATAACAGTGATTACAATACATCCATCGGGGTGTGTAACCAGCATATACAGTATAATCAGGGATGGACATAAGCGGTAAGCAGCTACACATGCCAGGCCTAAATTGGAAACTGCACGTCAGCTCTCCATACATGTGCATTTGCGTCCCAAGGAGAGAGCGAGAGCAAGTTTGATTACGTTTCAAAACTTTCAAACACTGAGCCGAAGAATAATACAGCTATTAAATTGCTTTTGTTATAGTGATTGTATGTTTGATGTATTTTAGCAGCTATTCTTCCAAGTTACACGGCGGATTCCACTGATCACCTGCCTTCATGGGCGTCACTCTCTTTGTTGGACTCGTCCATTTTCAAAAACGTCACCAGGGTTTCATCGTCAATCTCTGCAAACGATGAAATAAAACAAATAAACATAGCGTGTATTCCGTTCGATGAGTGTGAGAGATGTGAAAGCGCCTTACCATCGGTGTTCGCTTTGATCTCCACAGCATTGAGTATTTGGACGGCACTGGGTTCTCCCTCACAGGCCCTGGAGCTCAGGCAGGGTTCCAGTGTGCAGTGCTGGGAATGGTAGTGTTTATGGAAACTTGGTACACCTATAAAACTCTCCTGGCAGGCTTTGCATTCCACGTCAAAGGTCTTCTCTAGGTTTAAGGCCGTGTGTGTTGTGTGGATGTGCATCTTCATCTGGGCATATGTAGACACAGACGCGTTGCAATGAGCGCACACGTACAGACATTTTTCTTCAGTGGCCAGATTCTTCATGCACTGTGCGTAGGTGGCCTTCCTATCTTCTTTGCTCTTCTCCGAGCCCATGCATGGGCACAAGGATCCAAGCTGACTGGTGCTCACAGCGACAGTGGGCTCATCAGCGTCAGCATCGTCCATGCAGTAGTAGTCCTTACTGTGGAGACCGTGGAAGTGCGATAAGAACTCGTCTTCAGCCTCAAACTGCATGCTGTCACAGAGGCCGCAGAAGAAGGAGCTCTTTATCTCCCCATCGTGCTCATTCATACAATGGCGGTGCACAGTAGACTCCTTAAAGAACTTCTGGGGACAGTGACCACAGACAAATCTCTGGAAGCTGTGACTTGTGATATCACCGCAGTGTTTGCGGACGGCTGCTTCCGAGTCAAAGACGTCCTCACACATCCTGCACATCCAGGTTTTCTGTGGTTTAGCAGAAGACACGTCTATTGTGTCTGGCCGAGCTGTGTGTTGGGAGTGTGTGCGCACACGGAGCTTGCCACTGGTAGATGGCTTCGCGTCTGTGGCTGCGACAAGATCTTCAGGCACTTCTCGTTCGGTGAAATAGGTGTGTCCACTGTGAGCCTCCGACACGTGCGACAGGATATCTTCGTACCGCGGCATGTCCACTTTGCACAGGCGGCAGTGGTAGAGAAAGTTGGAGAGATGTGCCCCCCCATGAAAACGACTCATATGCAGGCGGGCGATGGAAGACTCACCCATGTGTTTGCCACACACGCCACACTGATGGAAAATCTGGTTCACAGCCAAGAGATGTTTCCTGGCTGTGGCCTCCTCTGAAAACTGCAGACCACACTCACAGTACCAGGCTACTGTTGAGTATCGGACACTGCCATTGATACTTTGGTTTGATCTCTGTCGTTTGGCTGGAAATTCCCCCAAATCACTACACTTCTTGTTTTTCTTTTGTCTTTTCTCCTGTAACTCGTTCGCCCTGTGGGTGTGTCGAATTTCGCTGAACCTGCACAACTGAAGAAGTGCTTTGTCCATGGTTTGGTTGACCTCCACATCGTGCTGGCTGGATGCTTTGTGTCTTTCAATGTCGGCTTGGCTGAGGAAGACTTTACCGCAGAGAGAGCACTGGCCTCGCACTTGCAGCTGTTTCATTACTTGCGCAATTGTTTTATCCGCTTTGGCAATGGCGCGGCCCTGTCTGCAGTACACACTGCAAAAGAGGGGGGGGAAAAGTGTAACGTTTTATCAAAAAAATGAATGAAAACAGTAATATCATAAGTATGTGACAATGTTCAAAATTAAAGATATTAATTACACATACAAATGCACAATACATTAAAAAACACACTTACTTGAAATGTGCTTGAGCAGCCTGATGTGAGCTCAGTACTTGGTGACATATGGAGCATCTGACACTGAAAGTTGCCTCCTTGCACAAAGCGATGAGACGATTTTTAGCGTATTGTGGGATGGGAACTGGATGCTCTCTTCCTCTGAGTTCTTTAACAGTAAAACAAAAGTAAAATTGTGATTCAGTCTTGCTTATATCTCAGATGGGCACTTGAGCAAGTTTTTTGTAGGACGAAAAAAGCCTAATATGGGTATGTCAGAGAAACATTCACTCTGTGATGTTTAGGGCCTGGAAACAGTGAGTTGGCTTTCTACTCCACTAATAAGTAACAAGAGCTGTGTCTATAACATGAGTTCTTATAGCTAAAGCACAGATGTCGGGCTTTTGAGTTTTGCGACAGTAACCTAAATGTAAGCAAATGGGAATAACAATTACAAATGTTTAGAAATGTAACCCCTACGGAGTATGCGGTCAATACTTGTGAAATGTCCAGATGACAAAAATGTGCACGACCGAATTCAAAACAAATGCTTTAGACGCGTTTTCTAAGAGCACATTATACAAGTTACTTCACAGGTCAAATGCTTTTGTATGTATCAACTATACAATCATGTTGAAATAAAGTACATCGACACATACACACAGTTCAGTGTTCGGCAAACCTCACCATTCATGGCCAGAGAGTCTGTGTAGTGGTTTTTGGCTGACATGTGCTGAAGACACTCATCCCGGAGGTTAAAGAGGAGGTAGCAGGCAGGACAGGCAAAACACACAATCAGCTGATACGTCTGAGTGACGGTGTGACCCTCCGCATCCTGTGAGGAAACCTAATAACCAAAACAACAGATTGGTAGAAGTCATTTTACATTTTCATCATCCAAAATGCATCTCTTCGAAGGAGTATTGCTATGCTGTGCACAAACTACAAGAAAATACATCCGCTTAAGTTTTTTCTGTGAACTCCTCAAACCTTATTCTGAAGATGGTTCCACCATCCTTCTCTAGATTGGAAATGCTGACCACAGGCAACACAGGCAAAGAACTCACATGGACTTCCATTGAGGTAGATGGTTGGGTCACATGGGGAGTGATCAAACCTGCACACATTTAATACACCTCTATCTGTACACAGCACATATGGTCAAATGTACAACAACACAAAAGAATGGGACAGGATTACCTCTTTAAGTGACCTTCAAGTAGAGACGCATTGTCATAAACCCGGTCACAGTTGAGCACTGGACAAGTGTGTTTAGTTAAAGTGCCTCTGGGAAAAGCAGTAGCTCTGCGTTTTCTTCCGAAACCAGTGTTGACCACTCCAGGTGGAAGACCTCAGTAAATACAAAGGGAAAAGTCACAACGTCTTGAGCGTCGTCTCATTTGCACGCCTACATCTTTTAAAATAGCATTTCATTATCCCTGCGGTAAAAGTGGGTCAGAGCAGCATGGGATATTAGTTGAAAATGTAAATCAGATCATGACACTGCAAAGCTTTTGAAGAGGTTCTGTTGGCTTAAATGAACTTGACTAGTGTACCATTTACAGCACGACAACAGATTAAACACTTACCTGGCATTTTCAACCACATGTCAACACAGCGCTTTGCTTCATGAGTGCTCCCACTTGTAGAACTAACAGCCAACTCCTGCTGCCCGTGAGCTTTTAGCAAGACTTGCTTTTCCTGAAAAGATCACAAAAGAGCTGCAACGACGGAATTCATTTCCCAAATTTGTTTTTTATACTTCACGTGGACGGACAGGCAGATAGCTGTATAAATCACATTTAGAAATGGTATGACTCATTAAATTAATAACGCAATCAATCAGTTGCAAATGGAAGGACATTCCAGTAGACAGTAATTCAACTCTATTTCATCTCTCATTTTACTGGGTCACCTTGTCTGCTTTTACCCACAAGGTGGCACTGTTTCTGTAGCACTGTTTATTACAACTAACTGCAGCATGTTTCTACTATAGTTGACTCAGTTATACAAATACAAATACAGTTATGTAATATACTAATTCATTTGTATACTGTACATATTAAGTGAGTACTTAATAGCTAAAACATAGTTATTATTTAGTTTACCACCCTTTATGTATATTAAAAGTTGTAAGGTCATCGAAGTGTTTTGATTCAAGCTAGTCAAAAACACACAAAATAGATAAAACATTGCTTATATAGCTTGCTTTCCTTTCCCACTGTAAATGCTTTTCTGTAAAATGTTAATCTTTGACTGGATGGGCTATTACAATTTTCAACATCGCAGCATCGTCATTTTAAAAAGTGAACTATAAAGGATGCATTGCATTTCACTCGCATTTTGTTTTATTGCGATGTCACACTTGCATGTACAATTTATCACTGTGATGAGTATAAATCAAGCAAAGTCAATATAGAACGATATATACTACAGACCAATGTTTTGACTAATAATATGGAATAACACATCAAACTATCTAAAAAAAAATGCAAAAACTTTCCTGAAGACTGAATAGGGGAACTCGTGATTGAACTGACAACCTCCAAATCATCCTAATCACTATGAAAGAGGAGAGGCAACATCCTTTGTTAACAAAAATGCACGGCCACGCGTCTTAAGTACCGGCCACGAGATGCCTTCAGGCGCAGTGAGGAAACGGTATACTGGCTGCAAGTGATCCTGGTGCGGGTTTTCAGATGCTCTTCCTGTCTATTACAGCAGAAAACGTGCAACAAGCAAGCTCCTGCTTTGATCGTGCGTTTAAGGTGGCATGGGCTAATAATACATGAGGTGACCCCTGAAGTGGCACAGGTAACCCATCACATAGACTCCCGTACTGTCAAGGCTGAGTCGGGGTATCGCTATATAACCACGCCGCCATGTTAATGACTTTATATCTTTGTACGCCATTCCTTGTTTAAAATACATCAAAATAGCTTCATTAAATTCCGTGATGTCCTGAAGATCCCATCCCTTCGCGTTATAAGATAATATCATAAGATAATTCTTTCGTGGCCACAAGATAATTATCACATTCCAAACATTTAATTAGTCATGGTCACAACTTATTTTTCTTGTTCTCGCGCATTAATAACCCGTGGCCGTGTGTTATTTTTATTAACATGGGACGTCACCTCTCCTCTTCCATAAATTAGTCTAAAAAGCATGACGTTTGTAACAGCTGACAACTGAATCAAGTCTTACCTTGAAGGCTCTACATTTATCTGCTCTTTCCTGTTTCTCTACAGCCACCTGGTGAGCAAGTCTGTCCAGTGTAGATGCAACGAGCGCTTTTTGACGACTAATTTCATCTTCAAGCTACAAAGAGAAAAGGCACAATTGAAGAAGTCTTAGCAAATATGCATGTCTACAATCATTAAGCGACTACAAAGGGTTACTTGTGTATATTGTTCGGCTCTTAGTCTCTCACCGTGTCTGCTGAGCATCCTTCATTCTCACTATCACTCAACAGATCAATACATTCCAGCACTGGTCTGAGAGGATGCTCCTGAAGCAAATACAACCACAACATGGTGTAGTTTAGTATTATAAAAGCAGCCTACAGTCTTTAGAGTACAAGGAACATGCATACCATGAACAATGTAAAAAAACAACAACATACCCCTATCTTGTGAAAAACAATGTTACACCATGGTGCATGTCTGAATGAGTTGAAGTCATGTGTGAAACATGTATAACTGTAAAAACTACTAATGTTCAAAGGTTTGGAAACACTGAGAAATGTCCTTGTTTTGGAAAGAAAATTTAAAACAATTTCAATAACATTAAATTGATCAGAATTACAGTCTAGACATTGTTAATGTTGTGAATGACTGTTATAGCTGGAAACAGCTGATTTTGTATGGAATATCTACATAGGTGTACAAAGGCATTTTTTCAGCGACCATCACTCCTGTGTTCCAATGGCACATTGTGTTAGCCAATCCTAAATTACCATGTTAAAAGACTTATTCATCATTGGAAAACCCTTGTGTAATTACGTTAGCACGGCTGAAAACCGCTGTGCTGTTTATGGAAGCAATAAAACTGTCCTTCTTTGGGCTATTTGAGTATCTGGAGCATCAGCATTTGTGGGTTCGATTATGGTCACAAAATGGCCAGAAAGAAAGAGCTTTCTTCAGAAACCCGTCAGTCTATTGTTATTTTGAGAAATGAAGGCTATTCCATGTGAGAAATTGCCAAGAAACTGAAGATATCTTACAAATGTGTGCAATGGTCCCTTTACAGAGCAGCGCAAACTGGTTCTAACCAGGATAGAACGAGAAGTGGGAGGCCCCTCTGCACAACTGTGCAGGAGGTTAAAAACATCAGAGTCTCTAGAGAAACAGACGCCTTACAGGTCCTCAGCTGGCAGCTTTATTAAATAGTACCAGCAAAACACCAGTCTCATCTTCAACAGTGAAGAGGC
>OMOW01101681.1:0-12054 GCA_900312555.1 Lamprogrammus exutus | reverse complement strand
GCTTCTAGTTTACGACATCGCCAAACACCTGACATATGAGGATGTGGAGCGCTGGCTGAAGGAGCTGATGGACCACGCTGACAACAACATCGTCATCATGCTGGTCGGCAACAAGAGCGACCTCCGCCACCTCAGGGCGGTGCCCACCGATGAGGCCCGAGCCTTCTCAGGTAAATCACAAAGGGCTCTTGTCCCAGAGACAGCATTGCATATGAATATATGGTTATTACCCAAGCTGTCCTGTGCAAAAGTCCAACGCATTTTGCAGCGCGCCTTCCTGGTTCAACTTTAACGTAATATACCTTTGTGCTCACATAGCTGCACAATGCAATGCACAGATAACTTGGATATTTTGGATGCCTATAAAGTAGTTTTAATTTCCAAATAACTAATTTAGGTAATATGTTGAACTTGTTCAAAACTCATTTTAAAGTTTGAATGCTTCTGTGGCGGCACCACCTGCTCTGTTATTGAGCTGTCTCATAGCTTTTGCATTTGTACCGTCAAACCGATTATAAAAAAACTATTATCAATAGGAACGATGTGTGCACTTCTTGTTCTTCCTCAGAAAAGAACACTCTCTCATTTATTGAAACCTCAGCCTTGGACTCCACTAATGTAGAAGAAGCCTTCAAAAACATTCTGACAGGTAGGAAAATGATAAATGGTGAAATACTGAAAATCTACAAGCTATGACAACTGCAAATGGGTTGAACTAGTTCAACTTTGTGTTTCCCCCTCCCCCACAGAAATTTATCGTATCGTATCTCAGAAGCAGATATCAGACAGATCTGGAAACGATGAGTCCCCAGGCAACAATGTAGTGGACATAAGCGTCCCCCCAACCACCGATGGGCAGAAGGGCAACAAACTCCCATGCTGCCAAAGCGTGTGATGCCCCTCTTTGCTCTCCTTTTGCTCTCTCAGTCTTTCCTCCCTTCAACCCTTGTTTTCTTTACGTATCATACTGCTGTCATCCATATACCTTCATGGGTTTAGAAGTCTCTGACACCAAGACTCATGTAGTTGACATTCCTTTTTGCTGTTTTTCTCTTTGTTGAGCTGTCTTCATTTAAATATAGAGCAGCCTGTTTCTGTGACTTCATGTTCTCATAATAGCTCAAAGAGGGAGAAAGATCGAAGTTATTATGAGGTTGATCTCTAAAGCTGTTAAACACCATTTTTATTTTTCATTCACGAGCCTTCACGGCCCTCTGATTGAGTGACCCACTGCTGTTGAGGGAGTGGTGAGGGATCAGTAGGTCTGTGTCTCAGGGCACCGTGTGGTTTCTACTTGCCTCTCCTCGTCCTGCACTGATGCTGGCTGTTGACGCGCTCTGTTACAGCTAAATCCTAATTTAAATAATTGTTCCATTTGATTATGCCTGTTGTACAGAACCAGAAGAAGAGAAATGAAGAGATGGTAGTTTTTGGACGTTGATGTGTACCGTTAGTCTGAAGATTCTGCTTACATCTTTTATTTTAAGTTTCCCTTTTGAGCCCTGTGCCCACGATGGCACGAAATCAGCATGAGCCAGCGACCTGACAGGTTGTGATTGTTTTACTTAATTCGGGCAAGTGTGAGACAAATTATGTGGTTTCTTTTCTTTTAAATATTTGTGTGTGACTGTGTGTGTGACTGCGTGCGCGTGTGTGTGTTTAAGCTTTGTGCACAAGGATACCAAAGAAGACGGATGCAATCTTTATCAGTTTGTAGGTTTTCTCATTGAGGTTTGTTCTACGCTGCTTAGATTGCAGAACATTGCTGTACTTTGCATACCAATCCAGGATATTTGCATCAAATGCATCAGCTGATATAGCATAGCCTGGAACAAGCCTCTGGGCTGGTTCCCCTCTTGAATTGGCTCAGGCCATAAGCTCTAATATTGGGCCGTCTCAAGAGAAAAGTGTTTGTACTTTTTGCACTTATGTCCAATAATTTCATCTGAATAGAACACTTTATTTTAAAATATGCCTACATTTTCTGGCCGGATATAAATAAATAATGTTGGTTTGGTGCTTTCCCATCTTCAATGACAGTTTTCCCTCTGGACCTGAGCAACGTTTGCTATTATTTGAATGTGGTATCTGTAAAGGGGAATGAATAAAGGTTTGTGGAAGATGATACTGATAAACAGTTCAAATTGAAATGAATCAAGGAAATGTGCATTTTACTTTTTAACAACAATTTTGGAGTCCAGCCACATAAACAATGTTGTTTATTCTGTAATTGTAACCAATAATCATAATGCTAATTGTTCATGGTTGGTAAAAAAGGCCTTCATGTGTGATTGATACAATACAAAACTAAAATCAGTTTTGTTGTCTTTACGCCACAAAGAAACACTGATGCCTAAATAAATCTTATCCACATAAACATTGATAGATTTATTACCCTCTATATGCTACCTGTTGCAGCTTTATGATAAATACAAGACTGAAAAAAACATTTCCCCTCTGAACTGCAATGGAGGAAAAGTATTAAGTATCACAAAATGGAAATGTTAAAGTACCATTGCCTCATTGTACTGAAGTTGATCTATAGTAATTGTGTGATTGTAATAAGTATTAAAACAATGAATCCCTATGCACCTACAGTCAGAGGCTCTAACACCACTGTACTACAAACAAAGAATCAGCTCAACAAAAAATAAATGCATGTTGTTCCATATTTGTTTTTATTATATAAATCTTTATCGTGGTTTACTTAATCCAATTCAACCGTGACTCTGGCAGAGGATAAACTGAAATAAGCAGCTTGAACAAGTGAGAAAATGGACAGTGTCATTACTTAATGTCCCTAATTTAATACTACTACCACACACTGTATATAAAAGATTAGTGTACAGGTATTGCTTTTACACTCAGTTCAGCACACAGTATATTCAGTTCTGAGTAAACTAGCCATTATGTTTCCATATCAGCATGACCAGTAAATATCCCTATTAATTCACCATTTCATCTTTTTACACATAAATAATTGCGATCAGTGTGTTTTGGAGTATTGGAGTATTTCTTCTCTCAGAGTCAGCACCCTGTCTGTCTCTGCATTCTGTCTCACCTCCACCTCTGGAGCGCCACTATGCTGCTTTGTCGACAGCTCTACTGTTTCAGCGGGGTCACATCCCTGCACGGTCTGAACAGTAGCAGCGGCAGCAGCAGATTAGATCCCTGAATTTCAGCAAGCCCCAACCCCGATTTTCGGACTTGTCCGATGTTGCATGATGTAATCAAATCAATCGATCTTAAACTTAAACCCAGACTCAAATCATCAGTATCATCAGAGAGAGAGAACATAAACGGTCGTGTCCAATGAAGAGCACCTCAAGGACAGACGGATGTCTTTTCACGAAACCGTGTTCGGACTACGACGAGGCCGATGTTCTCCGAGGAGGAGGAGCCCCTGACTGTTCCAGGACGTAGCAGAGGAGCCGGCTGACCATCAGCCTCTGTGGAAATGAAAAAATGCTTTGTTGTGACTTGTTTTTATTCCATACAGTAGAGGAACTTGACAAATAGCGAGTTCATCTCCGGGTATATTGAGTGTATAATCAGGCTGTACATGGGAACCAAAACAAAACAAACACAAGATTAAGCTGAACGGCAAATTAGGGTCAGGAAATATGAATAAATATGTAAATTTGATAATGATATATAGCAAGAAGTCTGGAAAAGCAATTGAGAAAATAAAACAGTGGAGAAACTTTAAACTTTACTCCGTGTAAAGATGCTGTAGATAATGCTGTGGAGAATTTACTTACACAGATCAAACGTCAGACAGAGAGTGATACACAATTAAGAAACCCACATCAGGGGCGATGGACGTGACTGTGAAGGCTTTGTCGTATCAGGCGAAAAAGATTAGCTTAACTTTCATCGGGAGGTGCAGCACAACATTGCTGATGCTTTACTCATATGTACTGGCCTCAACATTACTCTAGACAACAATCCCATCAACTAATATGTATAGAGTTGATGTTTAATATGTATAGAGGTTGACTGAGAAGTTCAAAGACAGAAATGAAATGACTTCAGCAATAATGACAGAGGAGTCTTGAGTTGGAATGAGTTGCGCTTTACACAACCATGATATCAGATGATGAATATTTAATGTAAAATTAGAGCTCATATATCCAGCAGCTCGGCGAAGTGAAATGTGGGATGTTGGCCAAACTGATCGTTTCGATTCATTTCATGATAAGTTTTTTTTGGAAGAGAAAGACGCACTGATGAAAAATATCTCTGGAATTATTTAGATTTGTATCACCATTACCGAAAACATTTATGATGATGATGGTGAAGATTAAGACAAGGATAATGACGATGACGGCCTTTTTAAAGTTCTCTATAAAGCGGAAGCCTAAACCGTTGTGTACTGTCATTCGAGCGCTAGCTAGCATAGCACTGAGCAGCTTATCCAAAGCTAGGTCCACAGTAGTCTTGTCCGTTTAACCGTTACTCTTTACATTTATAATTAAAACAAGAAAAGGAGGAAACATGAGGTCATTTGGGAGATAATGCTGGCCACCGAGAAACACCTCCACAAAGAAGACACGAGGTGAGTGGAATTGTATCTTTTTTAGAGTTGTTGTTTCGTTTACAACAGGTCGGCTAGCAAGTTAGCTACTGACTATATCCTACAGCTAACAACAGCTGTGACACTAACGCGTTTATTTTACTGATTTTCAATGGACAGCTGAATGCTAAAAGACAGCTAAATTAGTTAAAAGTAACGTACAGTTCGTATTCATATCATAAACACGCCATACAAAGACAGCTGCTTTATTTCGCAATGGAATTGTATTTCATTCACACAATTCAGTCCTCTGGTTTCAGAGAATAGCCTCAATCAAAACCAAAACCGCTACCTCAGTCAATAATTAGAAAATTAAAACCAATGTGTTAACATACGTAACTTTTTCATGGTTTTCCAACAATAGCGTAACAAAAATAGGCTTAATTTAAATGGATCTGTTAATGTCCGAACATTCGTTTAAATTTAGATCACATTTCCTATGTACCTCATCGAATATACATAATAAATAAACGTATGTAAACCTGTGACAAAATCAGGAAACAATATCGTAAGTAATAGCAAGTTCCAGTCTGTGTTTTTTAATGTTGACTGCTTGGCTCTCATGCGTTTACTTTTCATGATGGATTGGATTAATAGTGATCTTGATAAAATACCATCCGGTAATACAAAAGCAGCTTTTCACCATCGCTGTAGTTCACTTTAGAGGGTTTCCTTATTGTGTTGTAACAGACTTTTTAAGAGCGGAGTTCAGGCCGGTCAGTAAACGCCGAAACTTCTGCTCTGAGTGCACTGTCCCCATAATCCAGGAACGCCTCTTGGACCAGTCGACTGACGTCAGCAGCATACACTTTCCAAACTCTCACCCGGCGCCCGCAGCCGAGCAGAAATGTTTGCTGTGAAACGATCCATGCGCTGTCTTTGTCCAAAAAGCTGTTTAAAGGGATCTTCGTCGCCACACCACATGATTCCGTTTTCCAATGCGGTTGCTATGGACTTGTTGCGCACACTAGCTGGCTATACTGGAGAAGCTACGCTATACTGAACCACTGACGCGTCGAGTTATCCTTATAAGCGGTCCTGTGCAAAAACAATTCCACCGCTGCCACCAATGTAAGAGTATGTACGGGTTCGTATCTCAACATTAAAGGAGGATACTCAATCATTCATGTGGCAAAAAGTAATATCCTCAGCAAGGTGAATATATAGAGTGTAAGCATATAACTAGTTGATAATAATACACCATTGGAAATACTAGAAGGTATTACAAAAATGCCTACTCAAGTTTACAGGTACAATATATGCATGGGAATGATTACATATTGTCCTTATTGTATATGCTTAACATTTTCAACATTTAAGTTATTAGAATTTTCTGTGCCACAAAAGATAAAACATAACCTTCATAGAGACAGTATTATTGTTGTTTTGGATTCCATTAGATAATAAAATGTTCCCGTTATTTTGTTAAATTCCACTTTTCTTGGATGTGAAAGCAGAGTGTACGTAGTTACATTGATTATTCATAAAATGTGATAACACTTTTTTCATGCTTTATTACTATCATTGAAGTGATTATGGTGTTGCTGAACTTAATTTCATTGAATGTAAAGCAGCTACACCAACGTCCTGACACTTTGAAGATAATGGAATTATTACATATAGATCAAACTTCATAGCGTGAACTTTTTGTTGTGAGTCATGCAATCATTCTTCCTCTATTTCATTTGACTGAGAAATAATATCCTTTTGTAATAAGTTTGTTGTGGAGACTGCGGGGCAAATGTGACCCAGGCTGGGGGACATTCCGCTGTCTGTCTGTTATCTTCGGTAATAGCTGTTTCTCAGTGTGCTGCACAATACCCCAAATACAACAAACGATCAGACATTTTATGTGATGGTTTGCTGCTTTGGCAAATGGCTCACCTCCAAACATCAGCTTTCTTGTCAATCTAACAACTTTGTAGCAGATAGTTATCTCATGGCAGCAAATTAATCATACCAATCTTTGATTTTTTTAATTTTTTACTAGAACTGGGCAATACTGACAATCAGTTCTCACAAACATTATGTTGATATAACTGTTTGGAATTTGTCCCTCACACAATAATTACTCTAAACAAGGAGTGATTGATATGGTCTATGAGAAATTTTTTTATTTGTAATGCAGAATAAGATGTCCAAGCATCTCATTTATTTTACACAGTTCAAACAAATAAACAAGTCCAGAAAACGTAATAATGCAGAATTGAAGACCAGGAAAAGACATCGTAACAATGTTATAATAATCAGAAATCCATATATAATCTTATATTTTATGTCTCCATTGATGTATGTGGATGTCCGTGCCTTAACCCTAACCACTTCTCTGTAAGGTGTATGCTAATAGTGCTTGCCTCAGTATCTGAATAATGTTGTGAATCATTTCCAATTAACACCTAACTGTTTAGCAGATTATTCGTCTTCTCTGACCCCCCTCAAAACCTTGATTTAATCTCAACAGTCAGTCTCTGGATGGAGTAACCATGTCGACAGGCGGTTGTTGCCACCTGCCTGGCTCGCTGTGTGACTGTGCCAGCAGCACGGATCTATGGAAGAGCGTGGAGGAAGCAGGAGATGATGGGTGCCAGGTGCTGTATGTCACCCAGGTCACAGCTGTTGATGGACGGTTACTGACGTCTGTGCTCAAACCCCTCGGAACACAGTGGTGAGTAAGGCTTACATACTGTAATCTTCCCAGGGCAGATTGTCCTCATTTACAGTAAACTGCCTTGGTGGCCAAAGATGAATTAGATTTAGTAATGTATAAGTAGGACATCATTGTTGTAACTCTGTTATTTTGGATGACATCACTTTTTTCACGGTTTAGTGGATGACATCACTTTCTTTATGGGATGACATCCCTTTGTTGGTGTTTGTTGACATCCCTATTGTTTATTGAAGTAGCTTAAGAGTCTGACACAGTTGGAAGCAACACAGTTTTTTGAACATACCTTTGACCGTACGTTGACTTTGTAATTTTGTGTTTTCTAATGAAACAATATAAAGGAAAGTTACATAGTCTCATTGTGCGCATGGCAAACGCTGTTTGCCAGGCTTACCCAAGAAGTGACACATCTATGCCGAAGAGGAAGCAAGACGAAGTGCCACTACAGTGGGAAAGGTTAAGAGGAGCAGAAGTGTTGCTGTAAATGTATTTGGTTAAAACAGATATTTCAGATTTATTTATTTATTTTGATCTTTGTCTCAGTGATGGTCCCATCTGTCGTATTTGCCACGAAGGAGGCAATTGTGAGGTTCTCCTGTCGCCATGCGACTGCACAGGCACCCTGGGCACGGTGCACAAGAGCTGCTTGGAGAAGTGGCTGTCGTCCTCCAACACCAGCTACTGTGAGCTCTGTCACACAGACTTCAGCATTGAGCGGCGACCCAGGCCCCTCACAGAGGTAACAAAGGTCATCGCCCTTTGCTTTGTCTGCATCCTTCTTGGCTAGATTTTTCTGTGTGGATGATGTGTGAGAGATAAAGAAAGAGGAGAAATGTGCGTATCTGAATATGTGTAGTAGACACTGTGTCGCCTCTACATCTTGTCTTTCTGCTTGCCTGCTCATTCTGAGGTGCTCCCTATTTTCCACTCTTTTTCTCTGTATTTTAATGCCGTCTCTGTTCACTTGTAAATATTCTCTGTCTTCTCTCTGTTCATCTCCACAGTGGCTACGGGACCCTGGACCCCGAAATGAGAAGAGGACGCTGTTTTGCGACATGGTGTGTTTTCTCTTCATCACGCCCCTAGCAGCCATTTCAGGGTGGCTTTGCCTGAAGGGGGCTCAAGACCATCTTCAGCTGGAGAGCTGGCTGCAGGCTGTGGGCCTCATAGCTCTCACCCTCGCCCTCTTTACCATCTACATCCTCTGGACCCTGGTAAATATTACAAAAGTTTTAAAGAAACGTTTCAATTTATTCTTTATTATTACCCAGCTCAGAATGTTCGCTCATGTTCTTTATCCTTCTGTTTTCTATCCCGCATCTCTACAGGTCACTTTCCGCTGCCACTGTCAAATCTACTGTGAGTGGAGAAGAGCAAATCAGAGAGTGCGTCTGCTCATTCCTGAAGCCAAGGATTCTCACTCTTCCCAACATTCCTTGCTGTCTACCAAACTGATTAGGGAGTCTGCCAGTATAGAGTAGTATAGTATAGGGTGTAGTATGAGATCAAATGATGGATGATGGACATAAAAGAAGCACTTGTGGGGTCCCCCTCCCTTTTTCTTTTATCCTCGCTCCCTCGCCACTTGCGTTTTCACGTCACAGTTTTTCACATTTGTAATGTTTCGTCCTGTGGGTGCAGCCCACTCAGATGGGGTCTCTGGGTCACCAACCAAGCTTATGCAAAGGCACTGACGAATGCAACAGAACAGGAAGACGTGTGCTGCAACACAGGAACAGTCTCATCATGGATGTGACAATGGTATTTGACAGCGATAAGAGAATAGGAATGACCAAACTCTTTCTTGTTAAATGGACTTTGAAATATTCTCATGATTGTTCCGCTTTATTACAGAAATCCACCAATCACAGGTGGCTCACAGGTTAATGCAGATGTGGCAGGTTCATTCTCTGACCTGACCTAACCTGTAAAGGGTTTAAAACTGATGGATGCAGTGGGGTCCTCTTAATGCATGAAGAGACCTCTACAGACGTGCACTTATATCTTTTTTTTAAATGGTAAAAGCAGTTCTGTTTTAAACCACTGAAGAATGAACAGATTTAATGTTCCTACTGAAATAGGATTTAACAGTGGCCTCATAGAGGTTCTTGTATAATCAGCACTTAACAAGCATATCTGTTATGTTTATAGATCAATGGAAAAATCCATCAAAATGGCTTATAGAGGAATGTTTCCATAAGCATAACTAGTTACGTTTGGCGGCTTATACAGTGTATGAAAGCATACTTTGAACAACCTATGGAAGTACTTAATCATAGCAGGGTTTTATTTTATTTTATTTTTGGGAAGAACACACGTGGGAGGGGGTTGGAACTTTCATCACATTAAGAATCTTGAATGCAAAAAAATCCTGCAAGGTTCTCTTAGGGTTGTGGTCAGACGTTGTCCCTCAGACAGAGAGGATGGGGTTCAGTGCTGATGTCTG
Source organism: Lamprogrammus exutus (assembly GCA_900312555.1). NCBI lineage: Eukaryota > Metazoa > Chordata > Actinopteri > Ophidiiformes > Ophidiidae > Lamprogrammus > Lamprogrammus exutus. The sequence goes on along the minus strand of OMOW01101681.1, from coordinate 2,367 downwards.
CTACTGCCAACTTAACATGGATTTTGACCCACCAACAACGGCTTTAATGGTGGATATATTATGCAGATGCGAAAGCTCCACCAAGGCGAAATCACACTGTGGCTGTTTTGTCTTTCAATCTTAGTCGAGCCATTAGATGATGGCAATGTTTTGCAACTTGTTCTACGTGTGTTTTCTATTATTGGCCAGACTCAGCTGGGACTGGCTGTGGTGTTTGTGTAAGCAGGAGAGAGAATTCACTTCACGTTCGGGTAGATTGTAGTGTGGTGCAGTTTGTAAGCAAGACACTCACGGTGGCTGTCAATCAACTGACCAGAGACTAAGTTCTTTGATTTGCCACACAAAGCACAGATAGGTCAATCTGGTCTATCCTGGTGTTTGTGGCCCAGATTGCATTTCCCCATTCCCTTTAATTTGAGTTTACTGTTTCCACAAAAACTGGTCATGAGCTCCAGCAGCTTGGCTTGCATTGACAGTGTTCACTTGATTCATTATTTGAAAGGGAACAACTGAGAGAAATGGTATTTACTCAAAGGGACCTTTGGTTGTATTCTTAAATCCCCTGAAATGTTCATTTCAAAATTAAGGTAAAGTGTGAATGGAATTATTGGACGTGAAACAATTGAATTTGATCCTTAATAGACCAAACTGAAACCCCTTCCACTCATCAGTGTTCTCTCACACTGAGGAGTTTATCCACTTAATTTAAGGTCTCGAAAGTAAGGGAACATTAAGTCAAGTTAAGCAATCCAAGGAAGCCTGTATTTGTATTATATGTGCATAATGTAAGGGATAATTAGGGTACTTGAATCTGTTTATGGGGAATGTCTGCTGCTCCATGTCACTTTCAGTACTAAATATCAGTATTGGTGCTAAACATTGAAGTGATTCTCACCTGAGCCAGCCGCCATGCTGATGGTGTAGCACAAATCAGGATGTAGCAGCTGAGGTATTTTGGATAAACAGCTGTTAAATAGTAGTTGAAATTTAAGGAGTCACAGACTTCACTGCCATAAAGAAAAATCACACAAATTCAACTTTTACTTTGAGTTTTCAGTATCAGCATTTGTCTGTCGTGAGTTGGCTTTTGTTTTTGTTTTCTCTCAAGTCAATTTTGTTTTTTTTACACTTTGATTCATTTTTCATAATCATTTTCATGATCTGATTGTTCATCAGAATGAGGCATGAATCCATTTTGCATAGGACTTCAATGTTGATTCAGTGTAAACAGATGTTGTACTTAGGCCAGAGCTCTGGGTTTTATGCACAACCGTTTGATTAATACCTTTTTTTAATAAGATATGTATTCTTTATTACAATCGTGCCCGACCAATATGTTTGACTTTTTTTATGATTAGTAGGGACAGCTTTTTTCTTAAACTGGTGTGTAGTAGTTGGTGTTACTTCATAGTCTTGAGTCATTTTTAAAGAAGGTTTTGGCTGACAGTAACCTTCATCAGAAATCATTTTGCCTCCCTCTACAAAGTGTTGATTGTCACTCTAAATAAATCCTGTGAGCTTAAGCCCAGCTGGTATTACTAAATTCAATAAGTTGTGTGAAAGTATTAATCTGCAAATTTAGTGTCATAATATTGGTCATTTTTGTGTCCGCTTGTGGCTACTTCAGGCTGCTGTGATGGTGGAAGGCGGTGTTTCGCATTCGTGCTGTTGGTTGGGAAATGAATGCGAGTCATCCGGCTGTTTATGTAGAAGAGCAACCATCAAGTTTATTTTTCTGTTGAACTGTTTGACTGGTGACAATGTGGAAGTAACAGTGACCCGTGGATGTAAAAGGAACATTCTCTCCCTCCTTCCTCTCTCTCCTTTTGTCTCCTCTCACCGTGCAGATGGCACATTAGCTCCTGCTGTGTTAACCCACCTACTGCCCACATTAACCGTTTGTTCTGAGATCAGTTTAAAACAAATTTAAAAAAGGATTATTTGCTGCAATACTGAGATGCAGCCTGGGTGCTCGCTGCCTTGTGGGTTTATGAATCATTTGGCCAACTTTGTATTTACTGTTTGTGTGGCTTTACCACCAGGAGTATTGGGATTTGCTGGAGCTCTAATTTGTCTTGAACACTTCCAGTAAATCAATAATGATTTAAAATGAATGCAGAAGTTGTGACTTGTGCAGGCCGGTTGGTGCCATGATGGTTTCTCTCCTGTGCTTGAAGTCTGTTCAGATTGTATGGACTACAGACCAGATCAGTGTTATCAGATCTATATAAAACAGCTCCTCTTATCTCTAAAGTATTTAAGTTTGACTATAATGTAATAATCATAACTGTCCTGAAAATTCTTAAAGGATTTTTAAAATAATTTTGTTGTTCCAAAGAACATTATCTTCCTTGTGCTGTCTTGTAT
>OMOW01101678.1:0-10279 GCA_900312555.1 Lamprogrammus exutus | reverse complement strand
TACAATATTTTAATTTCCTTGTAATTTCCTGTAACTTATATAGAGTCAGGGTCACTGTGAATACACGTGAAAGCCGACTTTATACAGCTGCACTGGGTGCCATCGCCTGACACTTAACCTTTGATGATGTCTGATCCCCCATTGCGCAAGCCCTAGAGGAGGAACAGTGCCGTAAATATACACTCCACCCCCCTACCCTACCACCCACACCAATACCAAGCAAACCTCTGGAGGGGGGCCAGTGATGCAGAGCTCTGCTCCGGCTGCACCACCGGGGGCCAGTTGCTCTGTACACAGAGGAGTGTCAATTCCTACACACAAACAAACAGGCAGTCGTCAGGGGTGGCTGGACAAGCTGGAGAGCATGTGTGTGTGTGTGTGTGTGAATGGAAAAGGGGGAGATGGGGTTTGTAGAAGGCAAGGTCAAAGGGCACATTCAACATTCATAACAAGGCTCCCCAAGCCATTCAAGCTGTAAAAAGCTCACTAATAGCCAGTTGGAACCTGGGGTTAATTTGGACCTGATGCCGTTTGTTATTTACTACTTGCAAGCTTTGCCCAAGATTATTTTTGCAGTATCAATGTCTCTACTAGGTAGGTAATTGGTACTTCTCTGTACCAGTGCTCAGTGGTTTTCTATTTTTGTAATGCTGGTGTTTGCTATCATTTCCGTAACTTATTCGGTTTTACAAAAAGTCACTCACATGAGACGTGCAACTTGAGTGAGTGAAACCTTTTTTAATTTGGTTTGATAACCGATACCTACAAACTAACTTTGTACCACTGAAGCAATACTTTTACCATTTTTATTCCATACTTTTTAGGCCATCAGGGTTCTAAATAAATGGTGCATAAATGAAGGAATTCCACGACGTTGTACAGAAGGAAAATGCAGACCAATTCTTTATCCTGAACCGTATTTTTCAACCAAAGTAAGCAACAGTAAGTCCTAAGAGAAGAAAAAACAACTTCTGATCTCACAAACCAGCAGCTTAAAATTGCTTCTGGATGACAGAGTGAGCGTGTCAATGAGATAATCAACAAATCCTCACATCTCTGCCGACTCCTACAGTCACCAACGTCATCATCAGAATGGGACGAAGCACACAAAGTGAAGTACAGCGGCGGTGCCAGGGCTTTGTAGAAACTCGACACTATATCTAATCTGCTCACCAGTCTGACAACACATACATAAAGGCTAAATATCAAGCAGGCAGGGCACAGTGTACAGTATACTCCCTCACTGAGATGTGTTGGTGCACTATCATCAAGTCACTAGCATGACACCACTGTTAAAGTGAAAAGGAGTTAACAAGGCATGGACAGATACTCTCTGCAGTATGCATTGTATATGGTGTGAGAGGGGTTTGTGGGTCAACTGAGATAGATTATAAAAACTATTCTGTATTTACTGCTAAACAATACAAATATGTGAACATTTCAATTCAGGGAAACATCTGTTGATATTTTTTATCTCAACTGGAACACACAAAAAAAAAAGCTCAACTTGTTTTGTAAGTGGAAGCTAAATCCAATCAACATATTAAGTTACCACATTAGGCAAAATCAAATGAAGATGATGGAGCTTCCAGCTGAAAATGGGCCCTGACATGGCAAAGGGACAGCTTGTTAGTTTTTTGGCTTGCTCCATTAATTGTGCTTCTTTTCATCTCGCTATAAATCTCTACAGCAACTGCAACAATGGAAAACCCTGATCACTTGCAGACAGAAACGAGGATGACAACGAACAACAAATAACTGTGTGACAAAGAACATCAAGTTTACAAAACAAGAATGAACCACAAAGATAATCCCTCTCAGATACCTTTTCCTTCCCAGAAATTAACATCCATAATTAAGCCAGCAATTAGTCAGGACCAGGCACGGACCAGCATGATTACTGAAGATATCTTAATGGGTCACAAATAGCAAGGCTTCAATCTTCTGTATTACAAGTCTGTACCTGAAAATAGCATTATTTTCAAATGTAAGGTTTACACTGTCAATTTATGTTTACATTTGTAATTTTCCTCGTGGGCAAGATTATTGTAATATTCCATAAACTGTTCCATCTGCCTCGATCAAACTTGTGAGAGAAGCATTGACACAACAATCATGATGATTTCATAATGAGACCGTGTTTTCTGTAAGCACTGGGCTCGAGTTTCCTCTAAACAGGTCGAGCTCAGCACTGGAAAGCCTCAGTCGCTATTTGAGCATTGAGCTATGGAAGTGCTAATGTGTGAATGGGACATGAAAGACTAGAGCCGTTTCCTCACAGCGGATTCAAGTGTTGATGCCTCTGCAATCTAGTGACAGCTTGCCATTACGCTTCAGGTAACCATGTTTGCTCTTTTGGGAGGCTACCTCTCAATATGGAATGTTTGCATTGCCGCATACTGGTGCATTTCTTTGAAGTCTATGGTTGAATTAATCAAAACGGAATAATAGGTTTACCCAAAGCAAGGACAAAACTGCTGAGGTTAATTATATAAAATTAAGTGGTTCAAACATCAAGAATATACAAGGGAATATACCAGGAAAAACAAATCTCAAATTTCACACTGTGTTTCCTTTAACAGCTGTCATGGGTTGTTACTCATGAGATGTGCAGGCTCCAATATGTGAATATATGTTACACTTATATGACAAAACGTTGAAAATTTTGGTCAAAGCAGCCAAGTTAGGTGAAGAAGGAAATGTTCACCTCTCTAAATACTTAATTTAGCCATGAATGTAGTGCCCAAAAATAATATCTTAATGAGCAGGTCACTGTGTGGGGGCCACGTCAATGCCCCCCCACTCCCCCTTGCCCCCAAGAGCTGTGACTGCAGCTCTGTTTGATGCCTCTACTGCTCTCAACAGGTTTGCATCCTGACGTCAGCTGCCTTCTTGCATTTCCTATGCATACCTTGCTGACATTCCACATAAATTATTTCAAGGGAAGGCGAAAATTGTCACACACGGCCACTTGCCCCCGGTGCCCCAGGGTGTAGTATTCTGATAAAGTCCAAATTAATGTGGCTTATTAAACCTTTAACTTGATGAGATATAAGAGAGGCAGAGTGTTATTTGGTTTTATGGTATGATGTCCTTAAGAGCTTGATCAAACTGAACATTTCTAACCACATGAAGGACAAAACAAGCAACAGGGAGGAAACATAGTGGTGGATACAAACCGTGGGTGTGGAAGGTTTCCAGCACAGTTTTGCCAACAGGACTGATCCACAGCCTGGTCCAGATTAAGAGTGAGAGCTGTACTTTTCCCCCTATGGCCCTGTCCAGTGTGATCCAATGCTCAGTGAGGTGAAAAGAGTGGGTGTGAACCATGTAATAACAAGTCCTCATTCCCTGGGGAAGTTGCCAAAACAATAGCTCTGCAGAGCATGCTGGGAATGCAGGGCCATCCTCAGAACATCGACTTTCCAGCTGAGCCGTGGAGCTGTAGGCAGCATCAGTCTGAAATGAAACTACTCACACATGATCTTGCCACGGGTTACAGTGATATTGGGGAGCAGAGTTGGTTTTGGGTCTGGGACCCTGGCTTGATCCTGGCTTGATGCCGGTCTTACCGACAACAGCTACCTGTTGGAATTTTACAGGGCTTCTTCTTGCAACAACCTACATGCTGATCTTAGAAACATCCTCCATCTTGAGGCTTCTATCGCATGATTTCCCTCAGATAATCTACGTTCCTAATTATGTTTTGAGACTGGCCAATATATTGAGAGAAGACCATAGGGGAAATGTCAACATGGTAACCTGAGTAAAAAGGTGTCAGAGGAGTGACGTCAATTCAGTGTGAACGAAGAACAGGAGCCACTGTTTAGTGTCTTTATCTAAATTTTAAAAGCTCATTTCCCTAATATTTTCTCATCTTCAAATGAATGAATTTAACATAAGGCAAGTTGAAATGGATAAGAAATTGATTTTAGCCAGTGTCTGACCTAGTAGCAGGAAGAAAGAGGAAACAACTGAGGCAACCCAGATCATAAGTTTGACTTCTCAAAAGTTGTGTTTATGGTAATCAAGCAAAGATTATCTGAGTTCAGAGACAGAATAAGAGACAGCATGAGAGAGAGAGAAGAAAGAGAGAGAGAGAGAGAGAGAGAGTTCTGCACCACCGTTGGCAGGTTTTCATTTGAACAGAGGCAGATGCCAATACAGTGACAGCAGCTGGAGTTCCCTTGTTTAACTTCTGTTCACAGGTAGCCTGGCAACACAGAAAGTTCTGCCAATTTAGATGGCTCACAGCATAGACCACCTCCTTGTGTTTTAACACACACATTTGATAATCAGGTTTAGGTAATTTATAAAAAGGCATCTAAGGGGGAAAACTGGCCAAATACACACTTCATTTACAGGACAAAAAGCTGATCATTACACTCCCTAAACCTAACCACAAGTAAAGCAAGCTTTTTGCAGCCCAACCTTGAAATAGCGTCACCAGTTTCAAACCTATGTTGACAATTTGTTATACACACTGCAGGGGAAAATGCCACACAACTGGTTTCTATACAAGAGGTGCTTTATCTCTGTGCGCTTGTTAAAGAGCTGAGCATAACTCCATGGTGGCTCCAAGCTTTCCAAGAAACTGAGGTGGAATGCGTCGAACAGGTAAATTGCATTGAAGTCTAAGGAAAACACGCAAAAAGGCGACTTTGTGGCATTCAGATTGGGCCCTATCTAAACACACAGATTCCCTTCAGAGAAAAGCTCCCACCAATTGAGCAAAGTAAACCCGGGTCACAAACATAGCGATTTGAGAGACCAATATTTTGCTTAAGCATTACCCACTCCTCCAGAGGATAGGTTCAAATATTTGCAAGGTGGGATATTTCTGAACTTTCAAAGTAAAAGCTTTCAGTCCTCAGGGCAGCAACTCTACGGTTCTTCGGGTCCTGCACAGGAAAGGCGGTATGGCAGATGTGTAACAATATCGATTATTGATGTGCATGCAAAGCGATTTATGTGTTATAAAAGAAAACTTCCTAGCATCTCTGAGTAGACTAATATTGACCTATCAATATTAAATATGCTGGTAGATTCAATCCCTGAGTAGCCCAAAAATGTTTCTGATTATGTTACCCAGAAACATATTGACTTTTGCAGTGAATTGTGAGTAATGTAATTATAAAACAATAATGCTGATTAAACCTCTCCAACCAGCTCTCGCTTAACTCATGCAGTAAATTGCCCCACTGGCCCTTTTTCATATCAACTATACACATTTCATGAGTGTTTTACCAAGAGTCTGGAGCTGAAGCATATGGACACATCTCATTTAGAATTTAGAGATGCAGTGTTAATCGTAACACCGTTTCCGTCTAATGCACAGTAAGGTTTTGTGGCTGGCATTATCCACCTGTGTGTTTTCCTCAAACAAAAAGGCAACTTTATGAATTTGTCATTTGTAGTGCCAATACATTCTCTAGACTGCATCCTATCTAACCTACTAACACTGACTAATATAAAAACGGTGTAATTCTGCAGTCATTTCATTAAGTAGGACATTTTAGAAAGTATTAAGCTAGCTGTTCACACGAGTAACGACTATTCAATGAAATTCGGTTTTCCAGCAAATAGCCAGAGCCTGGCTTTAAACGTTATGTCGTTCGTTTACTACTCCAGCATTGTCCGTATGGACGGAGTCGTCGCTTTCACTGGGACCATTTCACTTACTCCGTGTCAAAACACCGCCCGGCTAGGATTACCCAGTCCCTAACGCGAAGAACTTGCCTACCGAAGGAGATAGAAGATGCCTTCTACTACTCAAATAATACTTCACAAAGACACAATGTGTCAAGTTAGCTGTGTTAGTAAGCTAACTGCGGTGTGTTAACAAATAAATGAAAGCTAACAAGCTAAGGATCACTTACCAATCACCTCGTGGAGCTCGTAATCATCTTTGTTGATGGACCAGGTTTGGGAGCTCAGGTCCTCCGACATGGCTGAGGAATTTGTTTAGGTCGTACTATGGGTAAAAAGATGTTGAATCCAAAAACTGGGCGTAAAAAGGAGTCAATTAATCCCAGCAGGACCAACAAGGGCGACACTTCCCCTTCTTTGCGAATCCTGCAGCACTCCTGTCATTCCCAAAGTTTGACACTAGCCTAGCAGCCCCGCCTACCGCATTCCTGCTCAACTCAGTGGACCTTCCCGGCAGACATGTTGGATGTGGAAAGTTCGAATCGAACTGACGTTGAGTTTATGCAGCCACGAAAAGGGGAAATTGTTGGCACTGGCAATCTGAATATTTCAAACGAACAAATATACATTCGGACAGTATACAACTTTACCAAGCTATACCCAAATATGTTAAAACAAAATATTTTTTCACGATACACAATCCTAAACAAAGAAAGTGCTAAAACTTTGATACAAACCAGCCATTTGGTTCCGCCACACCTTTAATGGCGTGCTGCTCTACACAAAGGTAATTATGCCTAGAGTGCAGTCTGTCAGGAGTCACATCCGCTCAGTCTGCGCTTAACCCGCCTCTTTTGGTTCATTCATGGCCCTAAACAAATACTTTAACTTTTTATTATTATAAACAACCTGCATTTATAAGAAATGTTTAAGATTTATCACATTTTACCGGGTTTTACAGGTGCAATTGTATACTGTGTGGATACTTTAGTTTTAGTCCACTAATCCTCCACTATATGGAGTTCTGAGATAAACTGTTTAAAGTAGGCTTATAGCCCGAAAATTAAGACGAGTTTATTTGAAATTTACCTAAAACAATGAGCTTATAAGAGAGACTCTTTACATTATAGCACTACCTTTAAAGGGTAAATTCTTAAATGTTTCTCTATTTAAATGATTAGCACCTTTTCAACGATATATCACCTAATACAGACGAAGAAAAGCATTTTCAATTGTCCTTAGCTGCAAGGTTTTACAAATGGTCATTAGCTCCAATAAATAAGCTGGCAATTGAGAACATTTTATCGATTGAGTTTATCATGATTACACAGCCTAAGGAGTCTGTCTGGGAGACAAAACCCAGGGCAACAAAATGGTGTTGTGTTTGACAGTTTCGGAGGAGGCGTGATGCGGATGAACACCCTGCCCTCTGATTGGATAGCGTCGCGTAACGTGCGCTATGATTGGATAATCCAACATCAATTGTGAAACGGAAACCGCCCTAATTCCGCTTTCAACATAGCGCCACTAGCGGTAAAACACTTTATATCATGCGGCCCTTGCGAAATCATGGCACACACTGGAGAAACCGACAACATACTTTGCTTTTAGGATACAGTGTCTTAATAACAGCACATTAATTAAAAGAAAACTATATAAAATATGGTGAAAATTACATTCAGATCGTTTATTAACATTGAAGACAGAAACAAATCCCATTACATCCCATTCCCAGTTACAAACAGCTCTAAAAATACAAGATCAAAATGTACAAATAGAATTGAGACTTTAAAAAGAGAGGCATGTGTGAGCAGTCTGTTAAAGTGCACACGAGGAAGGAAGTATCACAATCACCACATCTTATCCTCCAAGCTTCAATCTCACCTAGAAGCTGGTACATAGGAGGAAGTGGCCAGTGCAAAGAAGCGGATATCTCACAGAGCAATTTACATGTCGCACTGAACACAAAGCAGAGCCTCTGCATAGTTATACCTCACAGAAATACCAAATAGTGACAGGCACACTTTTAATAACAATCAAAGTTGTGTGCAGAGAGAACATTGCCATTATTTGGTCTCCTTACACAGCTTAGCTTTCAATCCTTTTGATACAAAAAGATGTGTGCAAGCAAAAACAACTGGTTGGTCCTAGATTATGGCAATTTGAGAGCTTTGGCCAGCCGTATCCAGAACCAGGACGGAGGCAAGGGCCGGGTGTAGTCGCATAGGGTGAGGAAGCTTAAGATTCTGGGGAATTGCTTTGTCATTGCCTTGTACTTCACGGGGATGAGCCGCTTCTTTTGAGCTCCTGTAATGGTAATCGGAGGAGAGGTTAGTGGGGAACACAATGGACAGAAAATACATAGATGAACAGATAAGCGGATAGAGTTGTCTACATTACCGGGACAGAGGCTGAGAGCAAATTTCGTCTGAAAGTCACAGGCATCACTGTCAAGATATTCATCAGAGATCACCGCCACCATCCTCTTACACCTGCACAAACAGACATAGAGTATATTAGTATAGAGAGTGAAAATGGGGAGATTTCCCGCTGGGGGGTTGTGGCTCCCTGAAACTTGCATGTCTTTTTAAAAATACCACAAACACAGATGAGATGTTAGGCTTATTGTATTTCTTTGACTGATAGGACACAGTTGCATGAAAAATATTCATATTTGTACTGGCCCAGTAAAGGGCGTTCCTTTGGGTTTTAGAAACAGACTTTGCCCACATTAAGAGACATCTAGTGCAGGGCTTGGTTGACGTGCCCGTGTTTCCCACCTCTTCTCAATGAGTTCACTAGTGATGGTCCACACACAGGATCCCGGGAGGACGTCTCTGTCAAACACACACAGTTTCAGATTGTATTCTGTCTGTTCCAACTGCTGGATCATCTCATGGACAAACTCTATGTCACTATGGCAGTAGCAGATGAAAGCATCGAACATCTCCGGAGCGCCTATGTAACACAGAAATGACAGAAAAGCAGGTTAAGGAAACCACAAGATGAGGCAGGATACTGCAGAACGGCAGACATGTGATGGCCTCAGTTTCAGATGGTTTGTGAGATTAAGAGACAAATTGCAGCTTTTCCTGTGCAAGACTGAACTACACAAAGTGATGATGCCTTCAAATGCGGATGGAACAATCAGAAGTCATAATGTTTGCTTGGGATGTGACATTTAAGTGGTAACAGTGTCATACACATCATGTAAACACGTAATAACTGATAGGTGTGTGCTGAAAAATGACTTTGTTTTGTAGTGGTGTACTGACCGTCAGGGATGTCCCTTGTGGTGAGGCTCGACTGCTCTAAAGTGCGAGACAAGCAGCTGTCGATCTCTGCTACCTGAACTGGAGGCTCAGCCTTCTTCTTCAGACTCTCACAATACTTCTTGACATCTTTATCTAATATGGAAGAAATAATCATTCAATGGAAATGTGCGACCACACAAACATTGTTTTGAGTCTACATGTGCTGGTAAATTGTGCAGCTTAACAACTTATAAACTATTTCAATAATCAATTCACATTTGTATTTGCAGCTTGGCCAATGTGACAACTGCTTGTTTCTGTTTGATATTCCCTGTGAAGTGATTATCTTTTCTAACATTTTCTAGACTAAACTATTATTTATTTACCACAAAAGTAACTGTAACAAAAATAATCATTAGTTTCAGCCCAATCAACAACACAAAAAAAGTATTTTCAGGGAGGAAACACAAATATTTTGTATATTTACAGTCCACGTCTCATTTTTGACCATGTAAATATGAATTAAAATCAAATATATAATTGATGAAATCAGTAATTTTGTGTTTGTGAAATGATTCATGTATAAAAATATAAGCAAATTCCCCGGCTGTTTCCACAAAAACATTACTGATATAAACAATATAAGAAAACATTAATAACTTAAATATTCTATTAATCAATCATCAATGGCTTTGAGCACCTTCCAATGTCGTGTTTTGATTTATTGGTGTTGGGTGGACACTTTAGGGATCACAGATTGTAACTTTAAACCAACAGGAAACAGCACAGTGGGGAAATATAACAAAAGCACTCACAGAAACGAGTAAACAGTCGAAAAGAAAACTAATAAACAAACAATAAATAACCGAACAAAAATAAAAAGTAATAATTTAAAGGAAATAAACATGTTATGTTTTAGAGGCTTTCATAAAAATACATTGAATTCTGAAAGAAATTGCGATATTTCGGGAATTCATATATGTCAATACAAACTTCAGCCATATGAATCATTTCCTCGAAAAATGAACATGACCTGAACGCACCAATGTCGGGACGAAGATCCTCCACCATGTCTTTTCTGTCCACCTCCGCCAGGATGGACAACAACTTGCCCACCGAGGCCTCCGGACACCGACCCTGCCAGTCCTCCAGGATCCTCACCGTGGGATTTCGGCACGTTTCGTAGTTTTTGATCTCTAAATAAGAGAATCCCATGACCTCCGCCACCGTCATCCAGTCCGCCGCCACAGTGGTCCTGGGGTTCAGATGAAGTCCCAGCGTCTTCCTCACGCTCATGTTCAGCGCGATCATAGGGATCTTGCACAAATCCACCTCGGGATCGGGAGCAGAAGCCATGACGGGAGGAGAAAGTGAAG
>OMOW01101672.1:0-11311 GCA_900312555.1 Lamprogrammus exutus | reverse complement strand
CGTGTTCTCTTCCGATCTCTTTGTTGTTCCTCACCATCACTGTGATCACTACCAAAAAAGTTGTCATTGCACAGCTTTAACTATTATTTCCACCTGTCTCTTGTTACCATGACGAATAGAAGGGCACCTTTTACCAAATCCATTGTTCTTTCTGTTGTGTCATTTCATTACAACAGCCCATTAGCCCCTTCTGAGAAATATAGTCTGTGTTACTCTGCTGTTTTGATAACTGACAACATTGTGACAACTAGTTCCTTTGTGAGAACCAGAACAAGTGTAAAACATGGAAATGTGCACTTTGCATGGGGCTGCTTTTTACTCACTTTTGAGGCAGATTGAGATTTTTGTTTTTAAAAAAAGGGAAGAGGTAATGCACAAATTTTCTTTGTTTTGTTCCTTTTGTTAAACAAATAAGGAAACAGCGATCTAAATAGGGCAAGACACAGGATATGTGGAAATTTGTAACTTTGTGCGTTCCAAACTCCACCTGTTGATTGCACGAATGCTATTCAGGTTTACTCACGCTTCTCTGTGTGTGTGTGTGTGTCAGGATATCTGTGTGTGTGTGTGTGTGTGTGTGTCAGTGGGATTTAATGAAGCTCTAAAGTATACTCCAGCACATCTCCTGTGGTCTAATTGTGGTTGTAGGTGCCATTGATTTGCCTGCCTCTGGTCATTATTTTCTTTCCATCTTTCATCATCTCCAGTTCCTCTTAATTTATTTGTCTTTACCTCATTCATCACTTCATGCACAATTGATTGTCCATGTAACTTCTTTTGTTGTCTCATTCGGTTCACTGGCACACATTGCTGACAACAAACCAGTGTTTATCGTGATCAAACAAATTTATCAAATATCTTTGTTTATTAGGCATCTGTGTTCATGCATACAGTATATCTGAATCAGGGAGGTTTTATAAAGTGAGCGTATGCACATGTTGTAGTTGTGTCTAGGCAGTTCTCACTATAACTTTATAGGTGTGTTATCAGTCACCATGCTCCATATTTCTGTCAGCTCTGTTTCTTTGTCACTAATACATTCATCCATTTACTTATTCACCACTCTTGACACCAAGTTGTTTCACTTCTAGGCATTAGTACAACCAAGCTGCCAATGAGAAGTTGCGTCTGTGCCAGTGATTATGAGCACTAAAAACAAACACTTAAATTAACACTTGTGACACAGTGACACAAGGTGTCTTGTTTAAAGTAGAAGGAGGTTGAAAGTGTGTAACAAATTCTGGATTGTTCACTTTTTCCACTCTTCCGTTACTTCATTACATTGCATTACAAAACATCAAACACATCTCATATACGTTCCCATAAAAGGTAAATACTTACATGTGTGTATGTGAGCATCCCATTTGTTTGCCTGCTTATTTGTTAGCAGGATATTTCAAAAGCAGGTTTCACTCAGCGTCCACACCATACTCAGATGTTTGCATTTTACCAGGTTAAAAAAGAGACTTGCACTTGAAGCCTCATTCAACTTTCAGTTAACATGATTTGTTTTTAAGGTTCACATTGTAGCACTTGAATGCTATCATAAAATCTGGATTTCCTGCAGGTTCTGCTCAGTCAATCTTCACTGCTGTGAATTAGTGATTCAAATCTAATTTAATTTATTGAGTTCAGCATACTATTCCTCATGGAATTTTGTCAGGGTGTGTGGTACTGTGGCTTCATGCTGTGTTTCCAATTAGCTCAGATTTTGAAACATCTGCAGCATCTATTACCCTTTTATAATGTGCTATTTTGGGCTCCCCTGTCTTCAGAAATCTTATCACAAAATAAAACCGAGCCATTATTAATGTTGTTAGTTCCACCTGGGGCTTACCTGCTTTGACAAATCAAGATTTGTACTAAAAACAGCAATTATAAAATGGTCCCAATGCTGCATAGATGATATGACAAAGAGTAAAAGATCCATACTGGACTGATGAGCTAATGCAAAGCAGGTGGACAACCACAAGACAAGTCAGGGGATCTCACAGGAGAGGGAAACTCTGCGGGCATTTAGTGGGCAGCTGCGGCACGACAGGGTCTGAAATAAAGATGCAAGCATACACACAGAACGACAGTCAGAAAAGTAGAGAGCATAGAAAAGGAGCAGGTGTCACCGTGACAAGACTGCCTCCAATCTAATTCCAAGCCACATTTTCAAAGGTTGGACAGCACGGTTAAAGTTTCTAGAATCTGACTGAATTCTTCATGTAATGTGTCTGTGGTCTGGCTTATCTAGACTTAAAACTGATTGATTTATTATTACAGTTAATTTTTGCTCCTTTTTACATAACTGAGCACATTTTAGAGTATTTGGTCTACAAATTGCTCCTCTTTTTTGCAGCTTTGTAGGAGAAGGACGGTTGTTGGTGAGGAGAGAAAATGGTTAAGCTTAAGCTATGTTGACGTTACAGGCTATTTTTTCCTTTTTGTCCTCATGAAACCTAATTTATTCTATTTTTATTATTATTTGACTGTTACTCAAATTGTGTTTGTTGTTGGTGTTTATGAGCGCATGCGGCTCTTTTTTTATCACACTGATGTCAGACACAAGTCACTCAAAAATTTGAACGTGAATCATCATGACAAAAAGATGAGATTTGGCTAAAAATCTGGACTGAGCAATAACGCCTTGAACGTGAATGTCGTCTTTGTCACCAAGATTAGCAGAAAGTGGTCTGACATCATCATTGCACTGTGTTGCTGCTCGTGTGCTAATTCTTGTGCCAGTTGAATTGGTATGAATGTTCGCAATGTAGCGCTGCAGTTGCTCATAAAGCTCGTTAAAACAAAACAAAACAAAAAACAAGCCACGGGTGTGTTCATCGTTTTACACAAAGTCTTTAACTTCTTTCAAATCTCTTCTGAAAACACAAAGAAAGCTTTTAAGTGTTTGAAGTGTTTCTGCTGTTTCTCTTGTACCCCTTTGTGTCTTCACTTTGACTTTAATCTATTTTTTACTCTGCGTGTGCTCTTCTGCTTTTATTTTAAGTTGAATTGCTTTTGCCTTTGCATAAATAGTTTCCCCTGTATGTTATGTAAAGCACTTTGTAACCTTATTTAAAAAGTGCTTTACTAATTAAAAATATGATCATATTAATACATTATACTGTAGGAAATCACAACATAAAAACAGTTCATACATCACCAAATCAGATAATTTATTTAGTCTTACTTCACAAGTTCACAAGAGATTTACTTGAGCACTTACAAAGACAACGCAAGATGAAAACTAACAGTGGAAAATTGATTATCACATTTACTTCAAAACGGTGATTATACATTAAACCAGTTAAGGTCCTGTGTGTGTACTTGGTCTTATTGAATTCATAAGTGCATCAAGAACAATTATAAAACAAAGCACTATTTGTATTTCACACAAACAAAATTGCATTTAGGAATCCAGGAAGATGAGAAATAAAAATAAAAAGTGCAACCACAGAAGGTGAATGATATGTCACACTTTATATTCATATGATGCTTTCACTACATAATATTTGTTCATCTGCATCTGAGCTCTGCACCTCCTCTGAATGTATTCATAAATAATGAATTATTCAAATAAGCATTTTAAAAGCCATATATGATGTATTCTGAAGTATTTGTAAAGCCAAACGTTTGACAGATAGGTCAATAGTTTGAGCCCCTGCAGTTTCAGTTACAAAATGCAGTATAAACTTTCTGTTCTGCTCCGAGTTTTCGTTGCAGCTAAATGATTACATTTTGAGCAGATAGTTCACCTACAAATGCTCAAAGGCTGGCGTCATTTTTTAAAATAATGCTGAGTCACAAAATGAGGGAAAGAATAACGACACAGCCACAGTCTGTACGGTCCATGACTGAGCCTCTGCCCTCCCCACACAGCAGCTCAGCTGAGAAAGAAGCTGATGTGCATGCATGGCTTGTTGTCATTGTACCCAGTTATATCCGTCATTGGCTACAGCTGGCTAAGTGAGGAAGAGTGGACTCTCGGGGTCCACTCACCACCACTTACACTGGGGTTTTCTGTGTAATCCCCAAAGAAGAACCATTCAAATCGCAAGGCGATCTTGCAACAGGTGGTGTTGCTGTGAAAGGAGTTGGCTGGCATGTGTTGGCGAAGCTCGCCTTTTGCTCCTCCTCTCCAACTCTTATCAAGATGCCACCTGAGTGAGGTAGCAGGGGCTGCTGAAACTAAGCCTGTTCCTCCTGCATGTGCCTTGTTCTCTCTAAGGCATATGCAGATGTTGTCATGGACAGGTGGCAGTAATGGATGTGCAACTTCAAACCTGTTGTCATCCTCCAATGCAAGCTGCTGCTGGCAAGTCTCACAGCGAAGCTCATTTCTCGGTCATCATCTTCAGCTCGGAACGGCAGCTGATGCCAACCAGCAAACAGCCTGGATCAAGCTGTTTTTACACAGACTCAGCCTCTCCTCATTTCACCTCCTCGTTTGAGGACAGTGCTTCTCTTGGGGCTTGTGGGGATATCGTTGGTCAATTTTTCGATAAATCTGTAGATTTACACAAAGTCGTAGACTCTTTTCATATTTTCCCACATTGACTGCTGTGGTATCAGTCAGAGATTTCTCCATGGGCTCCAGTTGTTTCAAAACACTGCTGTGCAAATTATTACCAAGAGACTGACACTAAGTGTAGAATATAGCAGAGTCTTCTTGACCAGCAAGAAATCAAAGGATCAGCCAAACGGAACTGAAGCAATTCTAAAACCCCCACAACATTTGCATTACAGCATGAAATGGTGAATTGTGCCTCTGTGCTTTGGATAACTTGCACACCTTGTTTGGATGCATCACAGAACCCTACATGTGCAAATGAGTCTGTCCCATTCAGGAGCCAGCCCTTGCAGTGTCAGCCAAAATGGGGGATTGTGACAGTGCCCTGCAAAACTGAAGGACTAAGAACGGGTAGAGGGAAGTGCATAACAGCTACTGTGGCTTTTGTGTGTAGCTGAAGGCTGTGTGACAGGTCCAGAGCTCCTTTGTATGTGACTGCTTATCCTAACGCCAAAAGATGTTGCAACAGTTAAGCAAAGTGGAACATGGGCTTTTCTCTTGGCTCGGACTTGACAACCAAGTCAACGAAAGAACAGAAGACCTGAATCTCTCCTTATACCTCAGTTACACAACACGATTTTGGCCCGAATTTCTACTCCCTGGCAACAGCCTCCTGGTCGGAGGCACATCAGGCTCGCATATCTGGACCTGTCATGTGGTGTGACTCATGTAGTGACTGACAATGGGTGCGACAGCCAATAAGAGCAAAGACACGGGCACACTTCTTGCTCGAGGTCACATTCTGTGTCAACAAAATGTAGTTTTGAGATTGGACAGACTCATTTCTCACGGGGAGACACAGTGTAGTGGATGTCCACGTGTTGCTGATCAGTCATGCAGAGTGAACACCTCGTGACTTCAAGACACAGGAATGCAAGACAACACTGTCATGTAGTGTGAATTGAACAGCAATCGAACGACTTTGAAAGTGGTGTAGTGTGTAGGAGGTATTTGGCGTAGAGCTGGGTAGACCAAATGTTATTTTAGGACAGGAACTTCCTGTGCTTTGATTCCATGCAGACAATCCTACCATAATCTGGTTTGGTCTGTTTGTTAGTTTGCACTTCATTTTGCCACCTCCTCCGCCATCATGGGTCAGATTCGGTCAGCATACACGTTTTTACATAAGGATTGTCCTTAAAAGGTTTTCTTGTCTCTATTTGCCATCATTTCTGAACATTTTATTGCTTCGTCAGCGTTTTCAAACATTCCTCTTGGCTGCCATTTGTTGTTTGGCCTTGCAGCTCTTCTCACAGTCTGCAACACTTGTGTGAACATCTGCCGAAGCAAACATAGCCGCCCCCATACCCGCTTTGGATACATAGTAAAGAACTTGATTCCAGACTATATTTCAATGCTTTGTCGAATATCTTTTGTTGAAAGCATAGAGTTGTATTTTGTGTGAGAACGGAGGCCATTGTCACTGCCAAAGTTTGATTTGACACACTGTCAGCAGCCATCCATGAAAGTTAAACGCCAGCATCTATGTGACTACTTGTATCCACTCACTCAGTTTTGTTTCACATGGTATTGTCAATGTGACAACATGACATCCTCAATGTAGCATTTTGTTTTGTTTCCTTGGCAACAGTTAACTTGAACAAAAACACATCAATCAAATTTAGCAAGTTAGATAACATTTTGCATATCCACTACCATATGGTGTAGTCAGTGTCCTAAAAAATGAAATATTACATTCAGTATATATCAAAATCTATGCTGTGGATGTTATGTATAATAATTAACAGGGGAATGACAATTTCAAAGTCAAAAAGTCACCAGGTTGATCTAATTTCAAAAGCTTGTTCAAAGTTCTGTGGAGGTCTTTGTGCAGTGCGCCATGGAGAGGACAGAGAACCATTATAGCTCAACTCTCCGGTTTGAGGAGCAGAAAATAATAGGGGTTTGAAACAAACTGGAAAAAAAGAGTGCTCTCAGCTGGAAAATTCAGGAAACCTAAAGGTGCTCTTGAAGGTGAAAAGGCAGGTTACAGGAAGAAAAAAATCTTCAAGCACTGAAGTAGAACAAGGAGGAAACTAGTATCCAAAGCCTTTATGTAATCGCATATATTTAGCTAAACAGACCCTGTGATGTCAAAATCTGTCAGGCATTGACCTCACAGGGTCAAAAAAATGCCCCATCTTCTCAAATCGTGCCTGCAAGCGACAGTTGGAGATGTCCAGTTTAACCTCCTGCAGGAGGAGCATTTGGTTTTTGAAGGCCTCTTCACAGGGAAGAGCAAGCTTATTAGGCTGATTTCTTAGGTCTTTATCACCGAAGATGATTCCACTGCCTGTGGATCAAGAGGGTATTAAACCTAATTGTGCTGCATATGAAATTTAACATATTTGTGAAAGTATTTATTGTGTTTTTGCAACTATATTAAAAACATATTTCATCGAGGGGAGTAGCTTGGGGAAATTCTCCTCATTTTTAGAATTTACTAATTATTTCTAAACAGCGCACAAAAGAGTGTTTGTGAAGATTATCATCTATTCCCCAAATGTAAAACCAGAGGGCCAGCAGACTGTGTTGTCTCGCTGCTATACTATATCCTAGAGCTGCTTTGTTGATAATAAATGGAATAATTTTGTATGAATTTTACGCTAAAATTAACTGTACATTGTGTTAGTGGTTTAAATTAGGAAATCTACTTTCTGCATCTTTTTCAGTTCCTTCTCTGTGGGGTTTTCCATTATCATTAAGCTCAGCCAATTCCACTAATTTCTTTGTTATTAACTGAGTGAAGAATGTTTATTGTTCATCTGGAAGGAAACCGTATAAAGAATACTGCCTAACGTGATTTCCGTGGTGATTATGGTTCAGAGCACATCAGTGATTTCATTCGGGATTTTTTTTTTTGCCCAGGTCCAATCCTATTAGATCAGATATATTTTTCCAGACATTCTGTATATGAATTTTAAACTCACGGAAATGCAAGCCTAAAAGCTTTGATGCTCCAGCACTATTTTCCTCTCCCATCCTCTCCTCCACAGGTAGCGGAGCATTAACCTTTAGCCAGTGCCTCTAAAATGAGGGCTGGGGCTGTGGGAGTCTGGTACCCTTACACTCCATCCCCACTCTCCAACATCTCAGCTTCTTGCCCCTGTGAACCTTTCTCGTTCGTGCAAAAAACAGGGCTCAGTAAAGAAGGGATGGCTTTGATCTAGATGGTCCTCTCCCCAGTAGCTCATGATGGCGAACACATGAGTGCACAAAGGCTTTATGAGCACGCGAGAGAAAGTCAAACCCGGCTGTAGGCTTGAGTGAGCAGAGAATTCTAAATGAGGATTGTCTTTGTCGATCCTCCGGACTTGAAGTCAAAGCGGCAGAAAAAAGGCCTGCAGTTAATGGATTAAATCAAAATTGTTGTGGACAAAATGAGAAAACACATTTTTTTGAAAAGTGAGTGTTGCTCCATTCCATTCCATTTGGTTTTGATTGAGGAAGTGGAGGGAAAGAGGATGTATTAGCATGAGTGTGTGTTAAAGGCTAATAATTAGTTTTTACTCAAGTGTGTCCCTTGATGAGTTTCAGCCCACAATATTTTACACTGATGCTGAAAGTTCACTTTTGTAAAAGGTTTAGGCTTTTTTTCTGCCTTTAACTAGTGATACATTCTAAGCTCAGAATGCTGCATGGATTTTATAGATAGGTGGGATTTGGGCTAATTAGATTCTGCGGCAAATCCAGGTGGGGATATAGATACAGGAACTTTATTCAGTGTATTAAAATTGCAAGACAGGGCATTTGTTGACATTTTTTGAAAACTAAAATGCCAATTTTTAATAATTTGACTTGTGTTTCCTAACATGGACTATCAACAGATGCAATTTAGCCCAGATTCAGTAATTTATCTAAACCTGGCAGATTAAAGTATATTTTAGCATCCTGGGATTTATCAGATTAGGCAACCATGCCCCAGGATGTATTCCTTGTTGTTAATAATTGACTAACAAAGATATAAAAG
This sequence comes from Lamprogrammus exutus, assembly GCA_900312555.1. Taxonomy (NCBI): domain Eukaryota; kingdom Metazoa; phylum Chordata; class Actinopteri; order Ophidiiformes; family Ophidiidae; genus Lamprogrammus; species Lamprogrammus exutus. Next base: position 2,783 of record OMOW01101672.1, on the reverse strand, counting down.
ACTAGGAAAAGGTTTACCATGTTGAATTTCCCCATGTTTATTTTTAGCCAAACCGCCTGTGAAAGTGTGTGACTTTATCACAACCTCTCACCAGACAACACATCTGCTTGGAACGGGTCACAGGATTTATGGTGTCTGTACATGTCATGTCATGTACCTACCACTCATGTGTAGCAAAGATTATGCAGATTAAGTAGTATAAAATGACTGGATAAATAGATCCAGAAGACAATGGCGTCTGTAATACCGCTGTACAATGAATTTGCATCATAAATCTTTTTATATACCTGATTTCAAGGAAAGGTTTGACTTAATATTGGCAGGAAAAGCACAATCAGAAGCCTTTTAGGCCAGTTGAGGTATACACTTTGTAGTGCCCAGGGTTGGGAGGGTTACTTATTTGTAATGTACTCCAGTAGAATTGCTAATTACGTGTTAAAAAATGTAACCTAATCCAAGAATCACATCATTAAAGTAATGTAATGTTATTACTGTCCTTAAAATTCAGATTACCTCTATGTCAAATATGCACAAGAGAAAAGAAGAGAAGAGAGAAGACAAAAGAAATGTTGGTAAGATGACTTTGACGTAGGTGTATTCTGTAAGACAGCAGAACAATGCAGGATAAACTTAGGAACACCAAAATTTATGAACAAGGAATAATCAGACTGCACACTGTGACTAATTTCTACAGTTTATTAATGCCGACAGCAAAAATAAAAGTTTGACCACAAATACAGTAGCTAGTTAATGTATGAGTCAGCTGTCTAACTGTATCTAATATTTTAGCAGGCCACTTCACGTCCAGTGTGGCATTGAAGTGGAACCGACTGATAAATGCCGATTTCAAAAAAGTCCTTTTTGTAATGTATCGTAGCTGACCAGCTGATAGATTATTTGGGCATTTCCAGTCTGTTTTAAGGCCACTTCACAGCACTGAAACATCCTTGACCAATGTAGTTAATGATCTACATCTCACCGCTGACTCCGGTGCCGCCTCTGTTTTAATCCTCCTCGGTTTAAATGCAGCTTGTGAGTCTGGTGTCTCTTTTCCTGAATCCAGCACTGTGTGCGGCAAAATACTGTTCATCATAGCAAGAGTGAAGTAATACCACTGCAGTATGAGTGTCTGTCTCAGTAGTTTCATATCAATGTATTTTACTGGCCACAGGAGAGCATATGCTATTTAATGAAAAGTAGCGTGGTTCAGATTTAGGATGAGAGCCTCGTTGCTGGGTAATTGCCTCTGAAACCCTGATGAACCACCACAGAATTAAACGCAGCTATAAAATCTCATTTGGAATTAAACTGAAGGAAATTGGGATCATAACTATGTCATGGATAGATGACAGCCAACTAATATTTTACCAGGGCTAAAAAGAGAATGACGAAATTATGAACGTAGCTCATCAGCCTTCTGCTGTCCCTTTCACTGTTTGTTACTGTCTGACACACATTAGGAAGCTGAGGGGTGTTGAGCGCAAGAGCTCAGTCTAACCTTTTAGGAAAGGCTAAGAATAAACACTTCAATAAACAGCTTTTGATGGCTGGTAGCTGTTGCCTACCTGGACACTCAGACAGTGCACCAGCGTGGAAAGGTCACTTGTCCGAAACATATGGGTAATTGGGCCTAAAATACCAACCGGCATGTTTTCTTCTCAGAACACGTACAGCTTTGTGTCAAGGTTTACAGACATCCTATTGTATCTTGTAACAAAAAGAACGGCAATTATGTTCTGTTGATCCACATAACAATAATTCTTTTATATCCTGTGTTTTAAAAAAAAAAGTAAAAGCGATGATTTCAAGGTGCCGATGAATTCTCAACTATAAAGTATAACACGTTGTCATTGTATTTTATAGGGGATAAAATACAAGACTCTGATCAGAAAGACTAAGTAGAAATTTTCTGTTTACTCAATGAAAAGGCTTATACTAAAATTTCATGCAATGTTTCCAGTAATTTCTTTGTTAAGTTAAAATGGATATACTGCCTGCAGTATAACTAAACATAATCAAAGTTCAGTCTGTGCTGATTGCCATGAAAACTGAACTCAAAAACATGCATTTACAGAGAAATTCCATGCTCAGCACTTTTTGCAAGATTGAATGCTTCTGACAGACGACATTGTGTTCTATGTTTGTCTTCTATTGACTCAATTTTCAAAGAACTCTATATTGATTTTAGCACATTTACTTCAATGTCAGGGCATCAGTGCTAGGTTCCTATATTTGTGTGGAGAATGATTATTTCCTTTTGTCACTAGAGTGAGGTCATCAATAATGTGAGTCATTTAAGTCTCTAATGCTGAGAGCAGATGTGGCCTTGGCAGTAAGATCGAAAAGGAGTTCTCTCCATTTGCCCCGTGTGTTCCTTTATAACTGTGTACAAACTGGAGGTCCCTCTGCATTAATGAGTTGAGCTGAAAAAAAGAGTTACAAATAGAAAGCTTTGTTTACCTCAAAATACATGTTTAGTCTCTTAGTCAGCAGATTGTTGTTGATCACAACTCACTGCCATATTTTGTATTCTCATAAACGAGATATTGAGTATTGATCAAGTAACTGCAATTTGTAAGTGTCTGAGCCTGCATATACTGCAAAGATATTAAAATTAGGTAATTGTAAAACCGATTTTAGGGGACTTACAGGGGATGTACAACGTTACTTGTTAGTTTTGTTTAGGGTATTTAATGTGCTAAAGTACATATTGATCAAGTCAAGTCAAATCAAGTTTAGTTGTATTGCCCAATATCACATACATTAACAGTGTCTGACCCAGC
>OMOW01101666.1:0-10114 GCA_900312555.1 Lamprogrammus exutus | reverse complement strand
CCCCGTCAGGCGGCCACACGGTGCGCCGAGAGCTTGCCAGCCGTCCCCCGACAGCTTCCGGGCTGGCAGCGTTGGCCCGGTAATGTTCATAGATTTACAATTGTACTCTATTTTATATTTATCTTCTAGCCATTTCGAAAGAGTGGTTTGTAACTTGATATATATTGATACTATGCTAGGTCATAACAATACGATGTCAGAGATTTGGGTACAGGGCTAAATATACTTGATTCAACCCCGCAACGGCTCAGGCGTAGCGGCTGAGAAAAGAGGTGAGGATGCGTTGCTGTGTCTGAATGCTTTGCAGATGTTGATGAGAGGGAGAGTGTGCGTTTTAGCCAGCGCGTAGCCTCTCTTGTGGTGTTTCAATGACACATTACAACGTCGTAACAAGGCGATATGGCACCACTTAGTGTAACGAGGCGACTTTGTGCGATAAGCCGTTTTTATCACAACAGCAGCCGCTCAACCACAGCTGCCGAGGCTAGCTTCACCGCCTAGCTAGCAGCTAGTGTTCTCGGGTAACCTTGATGCTGCTGTGCTAACGTTACTTAGCATCAGACTGTCAGTGTGGAGAGGAAAATGGCCTCTTGTTATCGCCGACTACAATGAAAGCTTATGATAAATGAATGGATTGACAAATATAAGGGAAGTGGGGAATTGCTTAATTGCGGAAGCCATGTCGCTCAAGAAGGCACGAAAGAGTGAGAGACAATGATTAAGTACTGTAGCACTATAGGAACAGGAAGCATTGTAGTAAAGTCACCAAAATAAACTACAGTCATCCTCCATAAATAAAAGTGCAGTGTATGGTTAAATTTCTACAGATGTTGTGATAAAATTTATGAATGTATAAATGTGTTTGTGTGTATGCTGTATATATGTATGTGTTAAGTCTGCTACATACAGTATCTACAGATTACGCTGTTTGTTTAGGAAGTCAGGATGTAAAACTGATGTAAAAAGTCATAATGGACTGCAATTCAGCATGGATTTATAATTAGTAAAATGTAGATTATCATATGCAGCAAGGCTTTCATGATGTCTGAATTTGTAAAGTAAAAGTAGCATCTTGCCAGTACAGGCCCTAATGCTCACTCAGACTTGGGATACACTATCAAGATATGAAATCAGTGCAGTGTGTGGACTGACACTGTTCACTCACATACTTGCAAAATCTGTGGTTTTTAAACACTGAATTGAATGATTGGCTAAGTCTTCCAGTTTAGAGTATATAACATGTATACATCACTGAAAAGCAGAGCAGTGTCTCCATTTGTTGGTTATTGGATAATTAGGCCAGCATGCCAAAACTGTCTCTGTGTGTTTCACACCGCTGCCATGGCAACAAGTATGTGTGTCAGCCGCTGTCAGCTTTATGGCATGACAACCCCGCATAGTTTCTGCCAGCAACAACGTTTTTATTATAAGGGTCGTAACACTGCAGTTCCAGCAACATTTTCAACATGAAGTGTTGTGTCAAATTTTTGGGGTGTGTCAAGATTGCGTTGCTTTCCTATAGCTTTTGCTAAATTAATCAGTTTGCAACCGGTGTGTCTGCATTGTTGCTTGTATTATTGAAGTACTGAAGTACGATAACCAAACTAGTATTACAGGTGTCTTTCATTAGTAGGGTGAGACTGCGGAACCATTTGCTTTCCTGACTTGAATTATGACATATGACTTCTTTGCGCTCACACACACTCACACACCGATTTACCAGTTTATCCAGTACAACTGTACATTTTGAAGCCAGTCCACCGTCACAGCTCTGCAATAACAGCCTTGGGGAAGCTTATAACGTTCAGTTTCAGTTCAGACCGTGTCAACAACACCATCACTAACTAGTAACTTCAGCCTCAAAGATTGCCATAGAGCTAAACCAACACCTCTCCGACAATGTCAAAAACAGAAAGTTATAAGATTCACAGAAGTGGGATTTGTAGCAGAACTGTTGAATTAGATTGTACAAAGAATATGCTGTGTATTCTTGCGGAACTGTGAGTTAGTATGCACATTATAGCTTTGAGTCCACTTTGATCTAAAAAAACAAACAAACACCTAAATTAAATTGGAATCAGCATGAATCGACATACGTGCATTCCGAGTAACAGACCTAGATTATGCAAATGTGAATTAGTCTATTAAAGCATGTAAACAGTCCATTGTCATATACCATTTGGGTAAGTATTCTCCACAGTTTTTCACCTGCCTTGCCTCCTCTCATACGTCATCATGTATATTTGGCAAAAGATGGAATCCCATGTATACGTCTTATTCTTTATTTCTGTCTTTCTACAAGAAAGACAGAAACTGAGTGTAGTGTGCAAGTAAATGCACTGAGTGACAGGGACAAAGCTCCTGCTCCTTCATCTGCACAGTTGAATCTATTTCTAATCTACTTTCACTGATGGATAATCAATTTTAGATGCAACTAACTGTTTCACTTGGAGCTGAGCTGTATTAAATTTATAGAGGAAAGAGAAACCTGAAATGGCCTGTTTGAAATGAGAATAAAAGATTTTGAATAAAATAAAATAAAATGCAGTTATAGTAATATCCAGTGCACTCAGTTTGAAAGTGTTTTTTTCAGTTTTGAAGTCAAGTGTTTTTCATTTCGAGTCTCCAGACGAGGAAAGAAAGGCTCACCTCTGTATTATCAGCAGGGATAGAACTCCCAGAATTTCAGCTGGGCTGTTTTACAGCAACATCAAATATCACTTTTATGTTATATTTTGACTGTAGACCTTTGTCGATAATGTGGTAATTATATTTTCTGGGTAACAACATGTAGGCTTTGCTAGCCCTGGGCCAGGAGCAACCCAACTCTTTGAGCAGTGTTAGATTCCTCTCAGCACTGTCACATTAGCAGGGTTAGACTAACCACACACATCCTGGTCCTCGCCCCCTGCGTCACTGCCCCTGCAGTCAGGTCCAGTAGCTACAGGACTGCAGTGGCCAAAAAATAACCAAGCTGTCTGAGATATGGTTAGAGTTGATCCAAGTGTGCTTACTGGAGAGTAGCATCACTTAGGAGCTATAATGTGCATATTACAGGCTAAAAAGAAAAAAGACTAGGACATCACATAGCAAAGTTGTTGACTAGTTTTATACTATAGAAAAGGGGCTGAAGCCCATAAACGTAGAGGGATGTGACAATGTTATTTATGTCTATATATACTTGGCTGTATTAGCAGTTGAATAATAGTCATGTTAAGGCCTGGTAGAGCTGGAACAACTATTTTAATTGTCATAGCATGATGCCTCTTCTGGCTGGCCTTTGTACAGAGAGGCCAGGAAAACTGGTGAGACAAATAATGCTGACTGAGAAAGGAGCTAAGAATAGTACCCAAGCAAGCAGGTATTGATTTACAAAGAAGCAGGATTGTGTGTGCATGCTCAAATTGCTCACATTTGCTGACATTATACCCATGTTGATGCAGCTTTGATGTAGACTGTGTGTTTCTAAATATGTCCATGTTGTCTCTGTGTTGCAGGTGTGGTTGACTTGTTGTACGGACGACCCAACAATTTGCGTAATTCTATCTACCTCCAGTCCCCATACTCATAGAGCAGTGACGAGTGAAGTGTTTCGTCGCTTATCTTCTCTTCCTCTCGGGGGGTCTCAGCTCAACACCCCTGAGCTTTGACTTCATCCTCAAAGATGAAGTTGAAGGAGGACATCAACCCCCTGCTCCTGCAGGTCTTCCGATCTGTGGTCTGGGTCTACTCCGTCATCACCTTCATACCCTGGTACTTCTTATCCGGAGCTGGCTACAATTTGGAAAGGTCACAGCGGATCAAGGCACGCTCGATTAGCGGACACCCAGCAGGGCCGTACAGAGCTACCAACAGCCAAGAGAAGCTGGTGTCATGGTTGCACCCGGGGGTGGATACACTGGACAAAATGTTTGAATACGCTGCTAAGAAATTTCCAAAGAGAGACTGTCTGGGCACCCGGGAAGTGCTGAGTGAGGAGGATGAGCCTCAACCTAACGGCAAAGTCTTCAAGAAGGTGAGAGACATCGGACAGTGTTGTACACTATGTTAAACATGTCCAACGGGTCATATGTCTTTTTGACAAATCTTTGAAATATTTGGTGAAATGTTAGGAGCAATGATTTAGCCTGTTTAAGTCTTCGTGTAGTACCTCCAGTGCAGTCTGCCACTGTGGTTAGTGTGAGGAATGTGGGTGGAAGTGCAGTGTTCTCCTCCTTCGTCTCACAGCTGAAAGGCCCTTCAATTCACCTGCATAGTGGCAAACGCTCCCTAGAGGGCGCTAAATGACTGGGTATGAACAATGCAATTGCTCAAACAACAATGACACCAGACCTTTTATCGAACGCAACAGTTTCAGCATTGCAGCCCAGATTAATGCCTGCAGTGTCTGTAGCATTCAGGGCCGAGCTCAGTCTTTTTCATGCAAGATTTCATGTTCCTGTTTTCATATTGTATTTTCATTATTGTGTACATATGCTAAGTTTATGCTAAGCTTACTTTTGTCCATGTTTATATTGCCAGTGATATCATAGGCATATTTTGCAGTTTTGATGTCGATATCATTTCTACAGGTTAAAACAAATATATTAAGATTTATCAGCCATTATTCAGTTTTACATCAACACATAACATAGACAAATATTTGTCGTCACAATCAATCAAACTAAGTTATCAAAGAGGTTAGTGCAATTTATTTTACCATATATTTTACATGTAACTAATAGCATCTTTATTGTCAAGGATGGCAGTAACGGTAAGTATATGTAGCATATTATGTATGCCGATATATCTGTGACAAATCTGATTAGTCATGTTCAAATCCCATTGACTTAAGTTGTTTGTGAATGCATCTGAATATGTTGTGCTTTTATCCTAATTAGTAGTTTTTGGCTTGGTGCACTATGTGTAATAGTGAATGTAGCTTATACGCACGTTTTGTGCAGGTAATTTTGGGAGAGTATAACTGGCTGTCATACGAGGAGGCCTACCAGGCAGCAAAGTGTTTTGGCAGCGGCCTGGCAGCTCTCGGCCAGAAGCCTCAGCATAACATTGCCATCGTCTGTGAGACCAGAGCCGAGTGGGTCATCGCAGCGCAGGCCTGTTTCATGTACAACTTCCCACGTGAGTCAACATGTATCCAGACATTGTTGGATGTATAAATGAAGTACCTACAATGCCTGACACGAAGACTGTGTTTGATTTCAGTTGTGACCCTGTACTCCACACTTGGACCCATGGCCATCGCACACGGCCTGAACGAGACAGGGGTCACACACATCATCACGAGCAAAGACCTCCTTCAGAGCCGTCTTAAGGTACCTGCTTTGCTCTGCTGAATGTCACCGTCTTGTCTCCTTTATGTCAGATTCACTGAGCAAATCTCTGCGCCTCACCTCAAGTTGAAATGAATGAATTTAACTTACATGACACTGATTTACTGGCTGCTTTTTTGCATGGACTGATGCAGGCAGCTGTTCTGTTTGCATATAGTCATCACTCTTTCACTTTTGCTCTCCCTCCCATTCCCTCCAAACTCCATGTAACAAGGTCATAGTGTGTGATGTTCCAAGGCTACAGCACATCATTGTAGTTGATAACAAGCCCACAAGTTGGCCAGACATGCCCAGAGGTATCATGGTCTACAGCATGGACGCTGTGAAGGAGATGGGATCCAAGCCTCACAATTGTGAGTATATCTGTGGTTTATAATTTTAGCGGGGAAATGGGAATACACTGATGGCGACTTAAACATAGAAGGAAGTGATGTGCACTGCGGCGACAGAGTCAGCTAAAGGTGAACTTGTCACTTGCCAAAAAATACTGCAAATGCCATGACTTTGGCTGACTTTGGAGGAAACAGTTCCAGTCAGAGGATTGCCAACATATTGATGCTGTGACAGATGAGAGCGAAAATATAGATTATATATATTTGCTGCTTAGATTATACTAAAATCATCCAGGGGTGGTTATAGCACACAGTTGTTTGAAACATTTAATTCGACTGATTAGTCCAGAGATTCTTAAATGGATGATGATCAAATATGTTGTTGTTCTATATCTTAGTAAAGAGACGTTGGGCCATTACAATATATTGTCACACATAATAATGCTTATACAGTTGTGTGTGGTCCATTAAGCTCACTAACAAGCATCCCTCTCCTCTTTTTTGTTTGTAGTGGCGGTGGATCGCAGACAGCCAGAGCCCTCAGACCTCGCCGTTATCATGTACACGAGCGGCTCCACGGGCATCCCCAAGGGTGTCATGATCTCCCATGGCAACATCATCGCCGGCGTCACAGGCATGGCTGAGCGAATCCCGAACCTCAAGTACGCGAGGACCAGATTTGCTGCTATTTCTCTGTCACTTCCTCCATTGTTCAGCCACTCTCAATGTCTGCAGAAAATCGCTCCCCCATTGTCTGTGCGCACTGCTCTCTCAAACAAATGTGCCATTACACTCTTCACACACTTGTTTCTCAAATGTCTTGTTTGTGTTATACCTGTAGTGGTTGTTATGTCTGCAGTGAAATTTAAGCTGTTTGTTCTGTGCCGGCAGTGAAACAGACACCTACATTGGCTACCTGCCTTTGGCTCACGTCTTGGAGCTCAGCGCTGAACTGGTGTGCATCTCTCATGGCTGTAGAATTGGCTTCTCCTCCCCTCAGACACTCGCCGACCAGGTCAGTGTAAACACAGACACACATGTCTACCTTGGGCCTTTGGTGTGTTTTTTTGTTGTTGAATTTACAGCATGCATAGATGAATTACAGTCACACAGTGATTACGTATTGCTAAGATGTACTTTCACAAATGCTTCTAAAGATGCGGCCAAAGCTGACGCATTGTTGTGTTTATTTTACCCAGTCTACCAAGATCAAAAAGGGCAGTAAAGGGGATACCAGCATGTTGAAACCCACCCTCATGGCAGCTGTACCAGTAAGTCTGCACACTATCTAGCTTCTCCAGTCCTCAGGTCACTGCGCTGGGTGTCACATGATTGATTTAGAAACGCTGCTAATTGTCTACAAAATACATCTCGGGTCTGCTCATGTCTTGTGAACCGTGCAGGCCTCTCAGTCATCTGATGCTGGTCTGCTCACTGCTCCTCGGGTTAAAAGTAAACACCGTGAAGCTACTCTGAGTTTTTAATGCACCACATTTGTGAAATAAACTTCCATCTGATCTGAGGTCGGCCCCAACTGTCAGCTCTTTATAATCAAGGCTTATAACCTTTTTTATATGCCACTGCTTTTTATTTAATTTAAGGCTGTGTTATTCCTTCACTGCAACTACACCATAGCTTTTTATTCTTTAAATTCTATAATTTCCTGTTTCATATTGTCTTGTTTCATATCCTATTTTAATGTATTTGAATTACCTTGTGTCTGAAAAGTGCTATGCAAATAAAGTTGCCTCGCCTTGCTCATCCAAACGCGCTCTCTGAATAATTTCTTATTGTTTTGGCTGTTGGTGTTTCACTGTCATTTACTGACGCAAAAAGGCACTTAAAAAGCAGCAGGTTACATAATTGTTCTTCACATGGCATTTTTTCGTCTTTTCCTCATTTGTCTCACCTTGTGTGTGCAGGAGATCATGGACCGAATTTACAAGAATGTGATGACTAAAGTGGAGGAGATGAGCAAATTCCAGAAGTCGCTGTTCGTGCTGGCCTACAACTACAAGATGGAGCAGATCTCCAAAGGCTACAGTACGCCTCTCTGTGACAGGTGACACTCATTACACACATCGTATACACCAGTGAAGCTGAATATAGATCAACAACCCTTATGTGGACATTTGCTGCTTATGATATATTAGCAAACATTAAACTCTTGAGTGTGAAGACTCAAAACTGCAGTAATTGACTGAGTGGGGCGTTTTTTTCTAGCATGTGTGAGTCATTGCATTAAGTCGATTGTGATATTGTCTTCATAGTTCTGTCTCATTCCTTTCCCTCCCCCTCAGACTAGTTTTCAAGCGGGTGCGCACCCTGTTGGGAGGGAACACGCGGGTGTTGCTCTCTGGTGGAGCTCCCCTCTCGGCTGCCACACAGCGCTTCATGAACATCTGCTTGTGCTGCCCCGTGGGGCAGGGCTACGGCCTGACGGAGACCTGTGGAGCCGGCGCCATCAGCGAACGTACGAGAATGGGAATTAGAAATTGTTTTTGCTGCCTTTTGGAAAATTACGAGAATGCCAATTATGGAAGCCGTCTTATTTAACAAGCTGATGCGTGAATCTTTGCTGATATGTGTTTCAGTTTGGGACTACAGCACAGGACGGGTAGGCGCTCCATTGGTGTGTTCAGAGATTACACTCAAGGACTGGGAAGAGGGTAAGTTGAATGGAGAGCCCAACTTTAGCGAAAGCAACACTGGTGTGTTTAGTTTCTTTATAAACGATCAGTTCTGTGCTCCTCTAGGTGGTTACTTCAGCACAGACAAACCCAACCCACGGGGAGAAATTTTGATCGGCGGTCCCAACGTTACAATGGGTTACTACAAAAATGAAGCCAAGAACCGCGAGGACTTCTTTGTAGATAAGAATGGCCAGCGATGGTTTTGCACCGGAGACATTGGCGAGTTCCACTCTGATGGATGCCTCAAAATCATTGGTAAGGAATCCACAAATCCAGTGTGTGCGTTGTATTGGTGTACAGTTGCTCTGATTGTAAATGAGTGTGTTCTCTTCTATTAGACCGGAAGAAGGACCTGGTGAAATTGCAAGCGGGCGAGTACGTCTCCCTCGGCAAAGTGGAGGCTGTTCTGAAAAACTGCCCACTCATAGACAACATCTGTGCCTATGCCAACAGGTAAAAAGCTGCACACACTAATTCACAATCTTCCTCTTCCTTCGCCTCTCCTCCGGGCAATACATTACAATGCACACTCAGACATGCATATCTCCCCGTCTTTAAATTTCCATTTCCTTTTTCTGGCTGCGAGGATATCTTCCCTCTCAGCATGGCCAAGTGTCTTCCTCCTCCACCATTTTTGTCATCTAGCTCTGGCTGCACCCTTTTAGTGTCATCATCGCTGAATAGACCTGTTCCTTTTGTCATAACATGCATTTCTCTCTGGCATTTTCCAATCCCAGTGTGCCTTCAACCTGCAATGATGAATACGTAATCAAACTCAAGAGCAAATTGTAATAGATATCGTGGGTGCTGAAAGTCTTGGTTCTACTCGAGCTACGTGCCACAATCCATAGCCTCAAATCGAGCTCTTCACAGGTCCAAAGGTTTAGGCTGAAAGAGGCCTAAGGGATAATAAGACCAAAACACCCAAATCATTCTTGTAATTTGAATCAATTTAAGTATGGTCGTGCACTCTCCATCCCACCTTTAAAAGGACATTTTCCCCTGCCATGTTTATGACAGACCATATGATCAGAGCTGTCTGCTCTAATCCACTTGGGTATGACACATATTGACACGCAGGACACACCCCTTTGAATCGTAAAACCAACCAACCAACCAACTCGCTCAGCCTTCATTTTGTACCGTTCTGTGCCTGTTTCCCAGTGATCAGTCATACGTGATCAGCTTTGTGGTGCCTAACCACAAACAGCTCATGGCCCTGGCGGAGCAGCTGCAGGTGAGGGGCACGTGGGAGGAGATCTGCAACAACTCCAAGATGGAGAAAGAGGTTCTCGGCATCATCACAGAGGCTGCGATTTCGGGTAAGGACCAAACCTCCTCTACCTCCTTCACGGTTACATACTTTTGCCCTCATTGAGAGTTGCTTTCTAATCAGAATATCAGATTTATATTCATCAACACAAATGGAGGTGCTGTCCTTTTGTCTTTTGAACGAGTTGAATGTCACCATCTGCCGCTCTGATATGTGATTTTCCTCTCCCTCAACCAGCAAACCTGGAGCGATTTGAGATTCCTAAGAAGATCCGACTGAGTGCTGAGCCGTGGACACCAGAGACTGGCTTGGTCACTGACGCATTCAAACTGAAACGGAAAGAGCTCAAAACACACTACCAAGAAGACATTGAGAGGATGTATGGTGGAAAATAACACATACACACTCCAGAACACACACACACACATATAAACTGTACATAGAGCATACGTACACATATAGAGAATACTTATACACATATAC
>OMOW01101663.1:0-11559 GCA_900312555.1 Lamprogrammus exutus | reverse complement strand
GCTAGGGGGGTGTGTGCGGTGTATGCTATGTAAACAGGGAGAGTTCAACTAAAGCAGAGCTCTGGGGTTTTGAATAAATACTGGCTGGGACTGTGAGTGGCAGACAGGCTTACACTACACACACACACACACACACACACACACATTGCCATCACTGCTGACACAGAAAAGTGCCAGCCACCCATAGTTGATGATAAAGCAGGCAGCAAAAGCCCTCACAGTGCTCAGAAGCCATGTCTGCCATCTGCCATCTGGCGTGTTGGTAATAGTTGGAAGCGTTCCTCGCCGCTCGTCATCCAGCGGCTGCCCTTGTGATGTCACAAACGGCTACTAGGGGCACATGGGGTTACTGGGAATTTGACAGTGTAGTGAGGCCGTGCTCTGATCTGAAGCAGCTATACTGGGTCCCACAGTGGATGCAAGTCTTCTGCCAGCGATGAGGAAAAGCCCTTTTTAGCATAGGAGACATGCAAAGTTTAAAAATCTCTGATGCGTGGGAATCAATTTCATTTTCATAGCAACACAAGCTACAGATAATAGAAGCAGCAGACGCTAGAAATTAGGGTGAGCAGGGAGATGCCTGAGCTCCTCATCCCCAAACCGAAATTGTTCCATTTAGAAAACACAGCTAAGTCAGCCTCCTAGTCTGTCTCAGAAGACATCAATCAGCCTATGTTTGATGGACGTTTATAAATCATCGAGGTCATACCCGTAAATCATTTCATCGGTTCTGTGCTCTATAAGCCAGCGTACTCAGACTTTCAGCGCTGGTTAACCATTTAAAATCTGTCTGCGGTAAATAACTCTCTGTTAGTCTGAGCAGACAAACATCTTGTCAGGTTTCTCTCCACGTGCTCCGCTTTGTCTTTGGATATCACAAAACAACAGCTGCTCTGTCGTTTTGTTAGAGAGAAATATGGAATTTAAATCTAAAATAATAATGAATGTTCATGTCTGGGCTACTGAGGGAAAATCGTTATTTTCTCTGATTATTCTTTCATCTATGAGAACCAACTTGAATGCACAGGAGAACCTTTGTCAAACAGAACTGAACTAAAAACCAAAAACAATTCTAATCAAACGTTGTATCTTTATATGCTCATGTACACTCAGGTACCATTAGCCATGGAAACAGATTTAATGCTACACCAGAGGAGGAGAGACTTTGTTATGTGGCTTTGGGGAGACTGGAAATGACTTGTTTTAATATTTTACTGTTCCCATATGAGAGGGCTATGCTTTTGTTCAATCATCATTTTATCAAAGACTTTGCTTTTGTAGTTTTAGGAAGGAAATCTCTCGCCTGGTCGAAGAGACAACGCACTCTGTATGTAATGCGGCATTTGTGTAATTTGGTTTCTTCATTGTGTGCTTGTGGCAAAGTTTGTCTCTTATAGTCCCTTGTGTGTATTCATGGCACAAAATAAGCAATCAGCCAATTAATCATAGTGTATACTTTAAAACTCAAGATACTTTAGGCCTCCTCCCTCAGTTTGGAACCCTGAGTAATCAGTAAATGTTTTAGTGCCCCAGATGCAGTAACATCATGAAAGATAAAGCTGTTTCCATACAGTAACGCTCAAAAGGAAATGTTGGCAACATTTTAGGATACGCAGTGAATTCCAGACAGTGCAGTTCTCTCCCATGAGGCTCAGTGCAGCTGGGTTTGATTGGCATATCTGGCTTATGTTTTAAAAAGGATGATATGGGATTGTCAGAGTCTGGAGGATAATATGAGATTCTTTTTGAAGGATCACACCAGCAGCTCTCCCTCAAAGGTGCCGCATGACCACAGTCCTCTGAAATGGAAGATGCCCATATGTCATTGAATCAAACTCCCATCCCTTTCCAGCAATTAAATACTCTGTACTATTCACAACAGATACAATTTGGTTCAAATTGCATGAGCCTGTCTGCTGTGGGTGAATAAATGGAGAATAATAAAATACTCATATAGCCACAGAAACATTATAAACCGCACTTTGGGAGCCCGGAGGTAGAGATTAACAGTGAAATCCCTGTGTGTGTGTGCGAGTGTGTGTGTGTGTGTGTGTGTGTGTGTGGTTGCCCACAGTGGTGTGCTGCAGTCCGCTCTCCGCCGTGGCTGAGTAAACTACATGGACATTAGCGGGCGCAGCGGCGCAACCACCGAGCCAGAGTGGATTAAGACGGCGTGCGTGTCCGGGGGCGCTCGGTGAAACGACTCGGCAACAAAGTGAGGAGCTCCGGTGTGTGCGATCGCAACTCCATCGGAGCGGTTTGCGGCTTGGAAACGGCGAGTCGAGGCTCTTGGTGAAGTCGGTAGTGCCGCGCATTGTCAGGCGGGGGGAGAGGAGAGCTCGGCGGCGGGAATGGCTTCATCTCCGTGCGGCAACAGTAACTTTGATTCCGGTCTGGAAATCAAAACAAGATCGGTGGAGCAGACGCTTATTCCTTTAGTATCGCAGGTGAGTGACGACGATCGCACTTTTTTAACGTTATTAAAGCTGCTCAGGATTCACAACAACAACATGAGGCAACTTTAATCCCCGCACAGTATCGTGTTGACCAGTTTGGTGTCTGTGTTATTACTGCGTTTCCCTCGTGTTGTGCGTAAAGCCGACACACGCGTGGAGACTTTTGTTATGAGTTCACGCATACATTCATCACATCGAATCTGTGGGATCGGTGGTGTTTCTGATCGGAAATCTGATATAGAGACGAGACCAGGACTCATCTCAACTTTTGAT
The DNA here is from genome assembly GCA_900312555.1 of Lamprogrammus exutus. NCBI lineage: Eukaryota > Metazoa > Chordata > Actinopteri > Ophidiiformes > Ophidiidae > Lamprogrammus > Lamprogrammus exutus. The sequence goes on along the minus strand of OMOW01101663.1, from coordinate 8,830 downwards.
ATCGAAGCCACGCAAAGGTGTAAACATTGGAGCACAGATCCGGGTCGAGTGGATTTGTTGTTGGGCAGAAGTTGTACAGAATTACGTAACTGCTACGCTGCACTGGCGAGGTAAGAATGAAACCTCATGCAAACCCTGAAACATCCCCATTTTGCTGGGACCCCCCTCAGTGTTCCTGGTGGTCCTGGGTGGGTGTAAAAGTTGTCCCAGAAGTTGCCTGCTTTCCTTTTCCTGACTCCCACCTCTCCAAATGGGCCACACAGAGGCCTTTAAACTTAGAGAAGATGAAAGATCCACGCAAGTCCCTGCTCTCTGTCTTCTACTGTCCATTTTTAGCAACAACAGCAGATGATTCAGTTTACAAAGCCTCTGTTGTGCCCAGCAGGTCACATGGGGATTCAGAGGTGGCTTTCGTGTCTTGAATAGGGGAATGGCTACCGGTCTTATAAATGCTAATATGGCCTTGTTGTGCAGGAGGCTGAGGGGGCAGAGACCTGTAATGGCCTGTTGTCCCCACTGACAGACACAGTGGAGGAGAGAGGCAGCTCACTGGTGAGGTTAACAGGGTCTGGACAATGCCAAGATGAAAAGGTCCCTGCTACTGCTCCCACCCCACCCCCATGCCATTTTTTAAGGACAGCAACTTTTGGAGCATTAATTGGACGCAGAGCTGACGCATTATGCAAAAAACGCACCCTAAACAATCCATACTCGCTGTTATTCAAATATCAAGAATGCTGGAGCAAACTTATGCACCCCCCCGCCGGCCGTGCATCAGCTCTGCCACACTCTGCCGCACAGCAGCGCGAGGGCTGGAGAAGAATCGCAGATGTATATGACGTATAAACGCCATTCAAACATATTACCATCCGTCTCAAGGACAATTTTTCTCTTAACTTTCTTCATTTCTCAGTTCTGTGTCCCCATAGCAACGGAGCTCCGCAGCTCTGAATGAAAAGCTTTCAAGGACTTTTGAATCCATATGTAATGTTTGGATGTTGTGGTTGTGATGTCACTCGCTGCTCACTGCTACAGTCCTGCCACTTCATTCAATATGGTGACATGCACACAAATAATTCTGTTTCTGACAATATAATAGACATGTTAATTTGATTTAGGTGTTTGTGTGCTTCCTAGTAACTTCATTTCCTCAATTATCCATGCATGAGTTACTTGATAGTCGGGTTGATATGTAGGTGGACGTGTGGTAGTCTAACTAATAGGAAAATTGCAGCAAAATAAAGGGACTTTGCTGATATTTACTGCTGTTTTTGCAATCACAGAACGCACAAATGTATGAAAGCGCCAACAGGAACCCGATCAGCCTGTAAACGTTTGATGGACTGCTGCCGAGTAACGCTGCTGTGCGGCTCCGATTGCAGCCTTGGGACGACTCAGTTGAGGTGTTAACGTGACAGTTAATAATCGGAGTGCAGCCTCGCTCTTGTGATTGTAATTGAATTATCAGAGCGCACTGTAAACACATCGATCGGCCCACGCGGAGGCTGAACACGGTGCATGGCTCGAGTTGCGAGGCTTTTAGGGAGGTTTGTGTGTGTGTTTTTGTGCGTTTGCTCCTGCGTTACAAGGGTTGTTAGATAAATATCAAAGAGGAAATGAAAAAGCGGCGTCAGTGTAAAACGTCCGTGATTCGCAAGCGTGTTGTGCACTTCTTATATTACACGCTCATCTCCTCTGCTGCGATGACGCTGATCTCCTCGGGCCTCTGTTATCAGCTTCACTCCCAACAGGGTGTAATTATAGGCCTGGGAGACTCCTGGCCCTGCACTACACACACACGCACACACACACACACTCACACACACACACCAGTCCCACCCACTTCCTCTCTTTCCTGCTTGTATGTTCACCTGTCTTATTGATTCCCTCTGTGTGCATCTGAATATCGTCTTCAGTTCTGTCTTTTCGTTTAAACGTACGAACCATGTTTTTGGTTATTTGCCCACCTGGTTGCAACCTTTATCATTCTGACAATTCACTCCACCCCTTTCAAGAAACACATCGCCTTTTCCTTTACAGTCTTGTCTCTGTGCCAGTGTGGCTGCATTGCGAGTGTAATGAATGGCTACCCTGATGGTCAGAAATGTAATGGGCGCCACACAGAGAGACGGGAAGCTAAATGGACGTGTTTGTTATTGTGTTGACCTATCTGTGATGTGGTCCACAGTCGGCAAGAAGGCAATTACCGATGATCTGGCTCCTTTCTCCTGGTGATGTGGTTACTGTTTTGAAGCGGTGATTAGTGAAATAATAGTTCCGGTGGGTAGAAACACGCCTGCACTGTCTTGGGTGTGGCCGTGGTGGTCCTGGGGTTGACGAGGCGTAAGGGTGTTGTTTTGCGGTAAAGCCCTGTGGGAAGGAAAAAGGAAGCGTGGAAGCAATACCTGAGACTTTGATCAGATTGGCGAACGCTTAAGCACTCGTGACGCGTGGCTTTCGCGATTACACAGCTGTGCCGGCGCCATCGCTTTCTGCAGGGCTCAGCCAGGAGTTTCGTAAAAGATTTTCTGCTATAATTGGGTCTGGAAAATCTAATCTCTGTCCAAGTTTGTTAGCGTTGATTGTGTCATGCTCGCAGGAGTTCTGTGGTTGCTTCAGATGCGTGAAAAAGGAGTGTGGGTTAAAAAAAACGACATTTCTCGCATCAAACAAAATGCTGACACGAAAACATACTCTTCATCTAACAACTCTGCCAAGCACCGACATGCTCACATCCTCATCTCTCTTTCTGGAAATACTGGAAATGGAGTTTCGTGGAGATATGAGGCAGGGGTCCACGTTAATGCTGCCGGTCCATCGGTGGCGAGACATGACAAACGTCCAAGGAGTGAAGCTGTTTTTTATACTCAGACAGAGAAGCATTAGTGTTGCCACGAGCCCTAACAGATCTGCTTCCTGCTGCCATATGATGATAATGAAGACAAATGGGTCTCTGGCTTGAAGGTGAAACCACAGGGGGATTACAGTGCACAGCAAGCACACACGTGCACGTGCACACAAAAATATACATTTACCATCTTAGTAAGGACAAAACAAGCCTTTATTGTGTGTGTTTGACAAAACTGGGTGGGGGATTCCAGCGTGGTTTATGTGTCTGTGTATCTGCGTACTCTGGTATGTGCGACTGTTTGCTCATGGGCGACAGAAACTAAATGAGTTTGTGGTGCTTGTGTTTGAAGTTTCGCTTGTCCCCTGCATCGTGTGTGTGTTTTGCGGCCATAACGTGCAGCAATTCCAGCAGCATTGTGGCCTTAAATACACATTCATTGATTCATTCATTCATTTACTCGCTTACACACTACTTCATCAAGTATTCATCTTTCTGCTACTTAAGTATGAGAGGATTGGGAGGGCAAATGATTTAGTGATTTGCTTCAGCACTGGTTCAGTCCTCAAACATCTAAATCACAAGTTCCCTTCACACGACGGGAACCTTTTCAGGAACCCAGGGCCACTTTGGTGCCAGAACTGTAGATCCTGAACCATTTTTTTTTACCATTTCTTAATCGCTAAAAACTCACCGAAAACTCAGAGTATGGAGCGCGTGCAAGTGTATTGAGCGAGGTTTCAAGACTTTCAAGGTCCTTGCTCAGTGGTAGGTAGAAAGAAGCGGCACTCGCCCATCCTGTATCATCAAGTGGAAATTGGAAGCAATGCCACTGAACTCCCCAGCGTTCTAGTCAAGCGGTTGCAAAATCGAATTCTCTCCTTTGCTGATTACACTCACTGCTACCCTCCTATTCTAGTCTTTTATTCTATTTTGGGGGTCTAAACGCATACACACACACACTCACACACACACGTGCTAGCTTTACACAGCCAGTGTTTCACCCTCATCCTCCCTCTCGCGCTCTTCCCACCGCTGCTATCAAGGGAGTCGTAACAAATCACCGTTCTCTTTAAGTGCCGATAAAAGGGTCTGTCTCAGATGTCGATCCGCTGACCTCTCTGCGGCTAATATACTTCCAGATGAGAAATGTGTGTTTGTTTGAGGGTGTAAACGCATGTGTGTGTGTCGGAATCCTCCAAATAGCCATGCCTAAAGAGCTCAGTCAACTGGAGAGAACAGAGGACTTAACTTAATGGTGCGAAAGCTATCTCACCTTCAGCCATTTAAGTTATCTGAAGGCTGTAGCTAATAGTGATAACCACTCTTAATTGTGCCAGAGAAAGCTTGTGCCCCGACAAAGAAGTATTGCTATAGCCGGGAGGTTGATAAAGTATTGATTAAACGTACCTCCCATTATCAGAGAGCCTCAGAATAGCATTAGCACTGCTCTCATTGCTCCAGTCTCCCATTCTGTGTCAACTGAAAACAGAAAGCAGTTTTAGGAAAGTACCTGACCACATAGTAAACTTGCAAACCTAAACTATGTAGAAACACTAAGGCGTGGTTCATCGTATTGACATGGACAGTGAGTGCACAGATCATTGCGGCCAAAGCAACTCGCCATTTCACATTTTTAGCAATGCAAATAGATGCGAACACGCCCCCATCAACAAATGGCCAGACGAAGAATTGGAATAATGAAGTGCGAGCATGTGGTTGACTGAAACGTCTTTTTCCTGTTTGGGAGGCTATGAGAGCAGTTTTGTTCTCCTGGAAGCCCCGGCGTTGAGGTACGTTTCAGTCATGAAAGGGCGAGAACCAATAAAGCGTGACAGGTGGATGGTGTGTATGAGAGCCAAGTGTGGATCAGGCTTAAGTCCGAGGCAAACAGCAGGTCCCCTGACATTTGTTTCTAGATATCCCATGACCCAGATAACCGAGAATCTTCTTCCTCTTTATTTATCCGTCACCCTTTTACAGCACAGCCTAAAAAAAAACCTTTTTTTCCTCTTTCTGTCCGGCCAAAATAACAGCGTTCAGTGTCAACGATCCTCCAAGGCTTACAGCTTTATTACAGCCTGAGCTTTCTGGTTAAATATCAAGTGGCAGTCTGGCCCGTCACCAGCTTGTGTTTATATACTTAATTTATGGTGATGGGATAGCAATGAGGTGTCTCGTAAGTGTCAGCACACAGTAAGAGATCTCTATCAGCCGTCATGTGGTGTTTTGCACCGTCCGGCGTCAGCGAAAGCACCCCCATGGTTTGAAACAGATGCACATCCACAAACGCAGAGAAGGACATTGCTAACATTTATAAAGACTACACGGTCAGAGGCAGAGAACGCCTGGCAACACATGGGGAAACAGCTCACAAGTGTTTCACACTTCACCACGACGGATACGGGGCCAAAACCTTGTGATGAAATATAAAGATGGACAGAAACATGAGATGCCACGGAATGTGTTGTCAGCTGGGACAGAAGACAATGACAAGACAGCCGGCTTACTGTAATTATGCTACCATGCTCTCTCCCACTCCTGTCATGATTTGTCAGAGTTATCACCATCGCATCTCCACAAAACTGCTGCCTGGACAACTGCAGACAAACAGATCAGTGTCTGGCAGGCATCTATTTGTATCCTATTATTTTTGTGTCATACATTCTTGGCTCAGGCTTCAGAACATGACATTGACTAGGGCAGTAGTTGCCAACATTAACTTTGGGCCCCACTTAAGGCCCCCAGGATACGTCACACAAAGTAGAACTTGCAGGGCAGAAACCCGTCTTGTTAAAACTCAAGATGTGGTGATTCAGGGTCTTTCAGTGTTCTTTGTGCAGGGTCCAAATATCACATGGCGTGTTGTGTCACTGGTTAGTGGTTAAACTTCTGCTTTCGTTTCGTTTCATTCACTACTTCCTCTATTGTTCGAGCAAAATGTCCAAGCCGCATTTGTGGAAAACTCTACATCCTCCTCCAAAGTCCGTAGCAGTGGTTCCCAACCATGGTCCTCGAGTCTCCCTGCTCTACCCACACCTGATAAGGTAGAACCAGGTGTTGGTTGGCCAAACACACCTGATTTACCCAATCAGGTGTGGGTAGAGCAGGGAGATGTGAAAAAATGCAGCGATTTTGGTTCTCAAAGACAATGGTTGGGAACCAATGGATTAGAGATGGATCTGCTTTTTCTTTGCTTTGTCCCGGTCTTTTGAAACTCTTTTTAAACATACTGAGGCCCCCCAAGTGGCCAAGGTTTCATTTAATGTTGCACAAAATTGTAATCATGCGTTATTAGAGATAAATCTGTGCACTCCCACTTTCCTGTCAAGGCATTTCATGGATTTGGGGACATTCCTATGAGAGATAAAGGTGGTAATTCTGCTGAAAGAAAGCCACAAAGGACTTTCTTTCTCATAGCTGTTATGTCACTGACACAGAAACCATTGGTAAATACTGTTGGTTGCAGCTAGATTGGTGAAATGTAATTGCCCACCGATTTCCATTTGTAGCTCAGAGTACAGGATTATCTGACCCACATCCAGTAGCTTTCCAAGTCAACATGTTTGTTCTTCATTCTGCCGCAGTCCTCTGACTGTACCTCAGAGGACTCCTTCAGTCTAGCTTGTATGTGTTAATTGCTTTCTTCAAACGTCTTTCAACTTCTCCCCTCTCGATAATGAGTTCTTTTAAAGAGATTAGGTTTGACGTGACAGAACAAAGAAAGTGTGAAGGACAGGGAGAAGACAGAATGAGAGTCACGCCTCTCTAATTTTGAACAGTCAGAAATTACAAATATTACAAGGTTTGCTGTGTTTGTCTGAGATCTTTCGTGTTGTACAACTTTTGTATATGATATTTTGTTTCTGTATTATCTCTGTTATTGTAGACCAAACCGTTCAGTCATTTAAAGTTGAATTGATAAGTGCTTCAGTTTTGACCTTTTACTGAGGTATCGGTGTGGTTGTGCAGTTAGAAAACCTGGTAAAGTAAAACTTAAGGTCTCACAAACAAAACACTGGAATTCTTCACTTTATGATGTGATTTTAGTGATCTGCTGAGAGGCGTCAGGGAGATACTGTAGCACCTTGTTTGTATGCCTCCCATCCTGCCTCTCTCGCTCCAATTTCCTGTTCTGTTTTCCTGTCACACACACCTCACTTTTTGTTCTTTCTTCAGCCTCGTGCTCACTCTCTCCTGATTTCTCTCTGTTTGTTTCTGTTTTTCACTTTAAATCTCTGCCTCTCCAGAGAGTCCAGTGTCCCTGTATCACCTCATGAATTATGCAGCCTACTGAAACCTGGCCAGACGCTAAAGGTAGTTCACAGAGCTGAAAAGCTTCAGCCTTGCCATTGCTCTTAGTCTCTTACCTCTTAAACATAATATTTAGAGCTGCACCATTGCCACCCTGTCCTGCAGAACTGTAACCACCTTGCCCACATGTTGCAAACCGTCAGCCCCACATAGAATACACAAGAGTGATCAGGATGAGGGTATGCTTACTACCTTTTGTGTCGAGGCCAAACTATCCTTCAAAATGGTCGCAGACATACAGTAGCGTACCGTCATTGTGTCTTAAGTATAATGACACATATCATCTTAACTTATACAGAGAGATTGTACACTGTCTGTGAACAAGCAACAATTGAGTTACAATAGAGTTGTACTTGTGTACGTGTGATATCTATAACGATTTCTAAAACCTCATTACAAGTTTAATGTTAATTTGTTTGATTGTTCATGTTGATGTTCCTACTCGAGGCTTCTTGCTTTGGTTAGTAGTCTCTTAGTGCAGTAAGCACAGTATATTAATTGCAGTATTGATTGTTTGTGATTGACAGGACGTGGGATGCTTACAGATGGACCCTCCGTGTCATTGCATTCTCTTTTTATTGACGCGGAGAGACTTCAAATTCTAACACAGAGTGGATCTATTTTTGCCCCGAAGCATGAACCGATGACAGCGTCTTCGTAGTCAGGACAGTGTGTGGGAGCCGTAGTCAGCATTCAGGGCACGGTATTGTTTGACAAAATTACAATACCAGTCTGAATAGCAGTACCTTTTTCCCAGTACCTATCAGGTTACAGGGGAGTAAAGAGTGAAAACACGTTTGACCACACCCAACAAATGTCACCATCTTTGGATTGAATATGTTCCATTCCACGAATGCTCTGTTAAAGGTCCCTCTTGCATGCAATTGACCGACAATTTAGCAACAAAGTGGGTGGTTAAGACGTCAGGCTGTCACGAAAAAGAAAGGAAATTTGTTGATTTTATGATATCTGCACTGGCAGTGGTATCAGTTGTCCATATTTTGTATTGATCCGTATCTGTAGAAATCCATCAGTGTCTCTACCCTGATACCCTTGATATCATGGAAGTCCTTATCAGCATGGGGAAGGTGTTTACCTCTTGTCAGTCTTTATGGGTGACTGGAGCCGGTGGGTGACAGCTGGGGGCCAGCCAGCCGAGAAACCCAGCCCGGTGTGTGTGTGTGTGTGCGTGTGTGTGAACATGCTCACCCTGCACACACACAGAGACAGAGAGAGAGAGAGAGAGCGAGAGAGAGAGTGCCACCCCCTATAAATAAGTCATCATCCTCTAAAAATAACGATCCGGATGTTCTGGAGCGTGTCTGTTATCTGAAGGGCTGAAAGGAGGTTTTTAAGGTACAGATGATAGGGATACATCGTTGTGATTGAATGTGATGGTTTACTGATTGGGATAATCAAGGTATTTATAATGGGGGGGTTCGTTATTCATGTCTTTACACTGAATTACTGTGTGTATGTAGAGGCATCAGGTTGAAGTAATCAGTGGTGGGTGTAAATGGAGCCCTACCAGAACATGGCTGCTCCAAACACTCCAAAGACACGGGCGTCATGTATTGAAAGCGTGTTCCTCATCCTCCCCATGAATGCGTCTGAGTGTGTGTCAAGAGAAAGTGTGTGTGACAAGACTTCATTATCCAGTCTGAAGTC